>DVZQ01000003.1:0-76964 GCA_018237685.1 Pachythone gigas | reverse complement strand
AAACTGTACAAGTGTTTTTTAATATAAAATATAAATATGAATTTTCACCAAGTGCCGACGATAGAAAGTGTAAAATATTAAAATAATCATTCAATTTCCTTTCTAATTTATCTAAAAGAGCAGCTCTTGTCCTATCAATTGGGTTTGTATAAATTTTTAAAGTTTGGCTTTCTTTACTTGGATTTCTTTTCTTAACCCAAATCCAACCAGAAGATTTTCTTTTGGTGGGTTGGGTGTCTTTTAAAGATTTTTTATTACCAAGGGATTTTTTATTAACAAAAGAGTTCTTATTAGGCTGTGTGTCTTTACTATCTTTCTTATCATCCTTGATTTGAATGTCCTTAGTAACCTTCTTATCATCCTCTTTACTAACCTTCTCTTTAACCACTTTATTATTATTACTTTTATCTCTGATCTTTTCTCCTTCTTTTATTCTTCTTAAAGCTTCATCCATCTCTTCTTTCTTTGTTAATAATTTATTTATTTCCTTCTTCCCTCTCCTCTTTGCTACTTTACTTTCCTTTTCATTTTTTTTTTCTTGTTTTTCCATTTTTGAAGGGCACCTCACCAAAAATTAAAAAAACACTTAGCCCCATGTCAAAGGACCAAAAACAATTTCCTGTAAAAGCCTTGATTCGAATAAGACCTGGTAATAACTTCCTTGAATTTACAGATAAAATTGTAAAAATAGAAAAAGAAAATGGTGTTATTTCTGAATTTCATTTTGATAAAGTTTTGGGTCCTAATGCTACTCAAAACCAGGTCTTTAAAAGCATAAAAGAAGAATTAAACCGTTTTAGAGAAGGGTATAATACTACAATATTTTGTTATGGGAATACAGGAGCAGGGAAGACTCATACTATGATAGGAAATAATAAACAACAAGGATTGATTTATAATGTGATTGGGGAATTATTAAAAGATGG
This sequence comes from Pachythone gigas, assembly GCA_018237685.1. Taxonomy (NCBI): domain Eukaryota; kingdom Metazoa; phylum Arthropoda; class Insecta; order Lepidoptera; family Riodinidae; genus Pachythone; species Pachythone gigas. Next base: position 76,038 of record DVZQ01000003.1, on the reverse strand, counting down.
TAATAAAGTAAGTAATGACTTATACATAGATAAAAGTAATGATATGAATATAAACAATAATAATGGTATGCGCATAAATACAGATAATGATATTTGCATAAACAAAGATAATACGAACATAAACAAAGATAATGATGGTAAACCTTTGAACAATCTTGCTTGTCCTTTTTTATCTATTTCTTATTTGGAAATTTATAATGAAAAAGTTTACGATTTACTTGATCCAAAAGAAGTAAATTTAAGAAAATCTAATGGTGTAATTCTAGTCCCAGGGCTGTCCACTAAAAAAATTTGTAATTTAAAAGATTTTGATTTAATTTTTAAAAAGGGAATAGAGAATAGAACAACAGGAGAAACCAAACTTAATAAATTTAGTAGTAGAAGTCATTCTATTCTAAGAATCCAAAGAGGAGATGTTAAACTGCATTTAATAGATTTGGCTGGTTCTGAAAATAATAGAAAAACAGGTAATGAAGGTGTTAGATTAACAGAATCAAGTAATATTAATAGAAGTTTATTTGTATTGGCTAAAGTAGTAAATTCAATTATTAATAAAGAAATAAGGATTCCTTATAGAGATAGTAAACTTACTAGATTATTACAAGATTCATTAGGAGGGAATAGTGTTTGTTGTATAATTGCTAATATTAATGATGATGAAAATTGTATAGGAGATACGATAAATACTTTGATGTTTGCAACAAAATCTAAAAAAATAATAAATTTAGGGAGTAAGAAGGTAGTAGGGGGTAGTGATAATAAGAAAGTGGTAGGGGTTAATAAATTAATGCCCGTATCTGACAAGGTGTATACTAACGGGAAGGTTAATAAGAGGATGGTAGGGGGTAATAATACGGATATGGTTAATAAGAGGGTGGTAGGAAGTAATAACACTATGTTCCCTACTAAACCACACTTATTGTCTAACCCTAACCCTCACTTTTCTGCCGAATTCTCTAATACTCCCCCTTTAACTCCTTTGGATGATAAAACAAATTTAATTAAACCAAAGAGAAGGAAAAAAGATAATTCTTCTTTAAGTCTTGGTTCTTCTTTTTATGAAAAACCGGATATCATTTTAACTCCAAATACTAAAGAAAAAAGTTATAAAGCTTTTCTTAAGAGAGCCATGGAATTCGAGGAGGCAGGAAAACTTAAAGAAGCTTTGGATGATTACAAAACAATACAAAAATTTAATGAAAGCCAATTTGTTGAATCTAAAATAGAAAAATTAATTAATCAGTTAAAAAATAATAAAAAGAAAGTAAAGGTAAGTCAAAGGGAAGTCCTTGATATTTTGAACAGTGGTAAATTTGTGAATATAAAAAGAATAAGTTGTATTGGGGATAAGAGAGCACAGAGTATAGTAGAATTTATAGAAGGTGGTAATTATTTTGAGAGTTTAGAAGATTTGAGATTGATATTTACTGAGAAAGTTGTGAGTAGGATAAAATCATATGTAGAATAAAATAAGTAATAAAATTTATTAAGGAGTGGTTAAGGGGAGGTAAAGGTTCTTTAGAAGGGGGGTTTATGTATAAAAGGGAAAGTTATTTATTAAGTGGAGTTAAAGTAATGTACAAGGGGACGTTATGTATAAGGACTATATAGATATAAATAAATTGAATAGTAAAAATCGCTTATAATAAAATCATTTTAATTAACATTAAATTAATTAAATAGTAAAGTAAACACTAATTGACTAATCAAAGACTGATTGACCAATATAATATAATACAATATCATATTTATTAATTAAGCTTCCGTGGCGCAATGGTTAGCACGTTCGGCTGTTAACCGAAAGGTTGGGTGTTCGAGTCTCCCCGGGAGCGTTTTTTTTATGAAAACACTTTGTTAATCTTGAGATTTGTATTTGTAAAAAATCAAAACATTTAATTTGTATCCAATCAAAATTTAATAAAAACTTATTGGACTATAAAAAAATTTGTTAAATGTGTATGTCTAGTTTTGTGTGAACAGATCGTTTGCAAACTAGAGTCTATGAGTGGCTTTTTGTTACTTAAAGACGAGTATTTCTATTGGCCAAAATAATGATGACGTCATCATTATACGTAAATATCGAGAGACTACTCATCAACATACAACAACGACCGGGACGCTCATAATGAGATTTGTACATAAATTAAACATCTAAATCGATAACTTTCATAATTTTTTAATTTCAAATTTTATTTAATCAAAATTGTTTCATTTTTAATTTAAAGAAATTATGCAAAAATAAAGGTGGACATAATGTTAAATTATATTATGGTCCTTTTCATTACATCTTGTATTCATTTTACCCTTCCTTGCAGGGTTTCACTAAAAAATAAATTGATTTCGTCTAATACCCTGAAACATGTTTAGGATTTAAACTGTCGTAAGTCTCAATGAACTTGACTTAGTAGACTATTGATTAATACCGATCTGAAACAAAGTAAACACGATCACAAAAAAAAATATAAATACAATAAATAAACAAAAAATAGATGATGCTAAACACTGACAAAGACTTGTTTGAGTTTCTTACTAACGCCCCGAAGTTGTTTAGAGAGGGTGAGAGGATAAGAAAGTTTCAGTTAAGGAATGGAGACTTCGTACATTGTGTCTTATGGAATATGCACTTTTATATTACAGGAACTGATATTGTAAAGATCTTAATTTGGAGATTTCAAAATGCTGGGAGGTCTTTAAATAGTCTAAAGAAGTTTGAAGAAGGTGTATTCTCTGATTTAAGAAATTTAAAACCTGGAATTGATGCTACTCTTGAAGGTCCAAGAAGTGAATTCTTAGAATTTCTTTATAAAAATGGTTGTATTAGGACTCAGAAGAAACAAAAAGTCTTTTATTGGTATTCTGTTCCACATGATGCTCTCTTTTGTGATGCTCTTGAGAGGGATTTAAGAAGAGAAACTAATATGTATACTTATAATAAGTATATGAATAGTTTAGCAAGACATAATCCTTCTTTTAATCAAAATGGTCCAAGACAAAGTACTAAAAAGTTCCCAATGGAATACGATACTAGGTATTCAAGATCTCAAGAATCTTTTAATAAAATGCCTCTATCCCGTAAGACTCATTTAGATTCAAGACATGCTTTTGATTCTCAAAATCCTTTAGATATGAATCTTTCTTTGGCTTCTAGAAGTTCAAATGATCTCAGAAATATAGAAAATTTAAAGAATCCATTTGAGAGCTCACCTCTTAATAATAGGCTTAATGAAAGTTTCCAAAGACAAAGACCAATTTACACTCATGAAGAACCATCAAACCATCTTAATACTTCCTTTTCTGTTAAAGATCAATTGTTTACTGATTCTACTCATAAGGTTTATCCTGAACCAGACTATCTTGAAGATGATCTTTTCTCTAATGATAAACAAAATAAACAAGTAAATCCTGCGACAATAGAGAAAACTACAATTCCTGACAGCTTTTTTCTGAATGACTATGACTTTTTAAGGAATGGTGACACAACAGGAATAGAAACACAAGATAAAAGAGAAAACAATAACATTAATGGTAATCAAAGGGATCAGAAGAATGGTTTTAAAAGGTTTAGCGCTTTTAATTAATAAATGATGTCTTAAAGAGTTTTAATTTGTGTAAAAATTTTAAAAATATAAATGTTGTTGATATAAATTATGCAAAAAATATAAATGAATTATCTTTGTTGATTACATCTTTATAATTTACATACCCCAAGTTTTTTAATATTAAAATGCTTTGTTTTAACAATCTTAAAAACTATTGCTTATAATAATTTTACATATTTAATTTTGTTCAATTTTATTAAAACCCATGGCTTTACTTGAGAAAAAAATAATAAAATCTCATGACAATTTAAAAATATATTCTTATTTGTATTTAAAAAATGAATATGAATTTTTACTATTCGAATGTCCTGCAATTATGTACGGGTCAAATTTTAGATCTCCTACTTTCGACTGTCCTCAGAAAAAATTAAAATTTAAAATTCCACAATTAGAGAATGTCGATAGAATATTTGTATCATCTTCTGAGTCATTAGGAATCCTTTTTTTAAAGCAAGATATAGATGTTTATATAACTTTACCAGTATATGAACAAATATTATCAAATTATTATTCTTTATTGAAACTTCAATTGACTTATGATGATGAAATTGAAGATGAAAATGTAATTTGTTTAGATGAGATTGACATAAATAGATTACAAAGAAATATAAAATTAATAACTTACAATGAATTAGTTCATATTAATGATATCACAATAGAATGTAAACCTTCTGGGATGTTTATTGGTTGGTGTACTTTTCTTTATAAGACTTCATCTAAGATTTTTCATATTATGAACAAAGTGACAAATAAAAAAAAGTATGCTATTGAATACAAAGATATAAAAGCTGATTTTGAAGTTAATTTAAATTGTTTAAAGCAACCTACCAATCCAATAGAAGAATTTAATGAAAAAGTATTATCTGTAAAAGATAAAACTTTAATTATAGCTTGTGATATACCTACGTTAGGTATTGAACTAATGTTTCATTTGCTTTTTGTTTTTAAGAATGTTTCCTTAAAAGTGCCTTTTTGTGTAAAATATGAAAAATTTAATGAATATTTTAATAATCTTTGTAATCACACAGAATGGATGGGACAAGTCATAAAAACTAACCCGATTCTAAGTAATTTTTCAATAATAGAAGATTTTCAAGATGTAAAAACACCTTCTATTGTGTTTATTGATAGTTCTTATGTTTATGAATTGAATTCGAATAATTATGATATACTAATAGTGGGAGAAATTATGAACAACAATCTAAAAAATTGCCATGATTTTATGTTTTTAGATGTTTATCATTTTCCTAAAAATTCTTTAATTAACGATAAAATATATACAATTAACTTAGAAGAAGAAACGACAAATGTTACACTAAACAATACATTTAACGATTATGATGGAGATTATTTCTATTTATCAGGATGCATGATAAACACAGATAAAAACACACCAAATATAATTTCTAAATCTATAGAAAATTTTAATGTCTCTATGTTGACTGATCTTTTTGAAAATTCGGTCTATTTTTACCATGAAGGATCTTATTTCTTTCCTGAATATGATTTTAAGATATGTGAAAGGGAAGATAAAATTTATGAAACTGTAAAATTTTAATAAAAAATTGGAAAAAATTTAAAAAGATAATGCATAACGGAATATTAAATGTTAACCATTTAGAAACTAAGGGGTCCAGACCCTACATTAAATAAATTTTATGTAAAAAATTTCATTTATTTTTTAGATTTGTAAGCAATTTTAAATGATTTATTGCAAATTTATCCTGTATAGACCAATAAGAAAAGTAATTTAACCATTATCATTTTTTAGAACCTTAAAAAATCACATTTAAAACATTGTTAAAAAAAATTTGGTAAAGATTAAATGTGCTTTAAAAAATATGATTTTCGTTTATTTAAAAGTGTTCTTAATTTTTAAAATTGATAAAAACCACGTAGGATAATGTGAAACATAATTATTTTGTTTTACACATGAAACTTAATGCTTCATTTAACAACAATAAGTGTTTTACAGTCTGAAACTGGCTTTACACTTCGGACCTAATATTAGAAGAGTCAAGGGTGTGTCTATTTTAATTAAATACGTTCGTTTGCAATGGTTTTGAGAGTAATTGCATATTCGTCAGTAGCTTAAAAAAAAACAACTTGTTTTTAAAGTCTTAAGTTATATATACAACATTATTCGTGAAACTCAGTGTTCGATTACTTTATTCCACTAACCAATTGTTTATAGTCATAAACCGATACACTACATAAAAATTAACTAATACTTGTGTAATTGAACTTTGTGGGATTACTATTGACGGGTAAAATAAAAAATAACTATAAAAATTGAGTCTGCGATAAATTTGTTCTATTTTTTAGTAATTTGTTGCTTACCATCTAGTTTTAGACTATAAAATATCTATTCAACACAATTTATGTAGAGCCTTTTACTATGTTTACAGATTTTATAAATCGAAATAAAACATTTTTGATTTATCTCGTTAATCATATGACATATTAATATGATGAAACCTGATTGATATGTGTTCATTTCCTTTATCTTGCATGTAAAAGATTATATTTAAAATCGTATATTAAAATTGTAGTAAGATGGTAAGCAAAATATTTTTTTTAACATGAATTCTGGGCATAAACAAAAATCATTTTCGAACAAAAATGTTGCTTTAGCTTCTATGTTAATCGTTCAATCTCTTATTGTATTTAACTTGTTATATCTGGACAATTTGTTTTCTAAGTTGGCATTGGTAATGAACAGTTCTTGTTTTGAATATGATGTCATATTTCTGATTTCGATTACAGATCTCTCAATTTCTTATAAATATTTTTTTTTGTTACCCAAATGAAAAGTTTGTGTAGAATGTATAAGATCTGTTTTACTATGTCGATAAATCTGTTTCTTTGTTCAAGAGATAATGTAATTTGTGCTAATTCATCTAACAACCAGCTGAATGGAGAATATTTTAGTGCAATAGCCACTAATGAAAATGATACAAACAATACGAATATCTTGGAAAATACAACGGCCAAAAATAATCTTAAGGCAACAATTTCTGAGTCAAGTAAAATAAAAGAAAATTCATGTCATTTATCAATCACGACCTTGAATGAAGATAACGAAATATTTATTAGTTTTTTCGAAGAACAAGATCTTTTTGTTCTTTTTAAGAAATTAAGAGAAATAATTGCAGGTTTTGTAAAGATTTTAAGTAAAACGCGTTTTGATGAAGATTGGGTCAGATCAGAAACTTATTTGCAAACTAAATTATTTTATGATAAATTTTTAAAATGTCTACAAGAAATCTCGTCAGAGGCATACCTTGATCATAAAAAATGGCTTATAAATTACGAGCGTCATTTGGCTGTTACTATGGATCGTATAAATGATATAATAGAAATTACATTTGAATTAGAAAATGCGAATGAGAAAAATTATCAAGATTCATCAAATAGTCGTCTTAACAAGAATTTACAATATTTAACAGAAATATTTAATGATTTAATAGAATTTTATTTTTACAGTTATGATATCAAAGTTGAATTGATTTATTCATTTTATAATTTAATTTATCTTTTAGACTACGTTATAGAGACTGTAATCAAAAATCCTATTAACGAAAGTATAAACTCTTTAGAAAAGTTTAATGATATAAAGAAATTTTTTTTTGATATTTTTTCTGTATTTAATGTAACATTTCAAGGTTCCTTTTTTGAGTTGTTTAGATCGGAAAAAATATCAAAATTAAAGGCCAATCAGAGCTTATCAGCCATAAATTGTAGAAGTGTTAGATTGTATGGGTAAAAGAAGTAGAAAATAAAAAAAACAAATTGTTGTTTTAATCATTTATTTTTTGTGTTGCTTGTAATATTTAAAAATCTAAAACATGCGTTAAATTTAAAAAATAAGTTTAATTAAATTTAAAAATATTGCTAATTAATAAAATAACTCTAGGTTTATGAACAAAATTCTCTGTAATAGAATGAATGCAACAAGTAACTATGCAAAATTCTCATTTTGATAAAAAAAGAAAAAAAATGTCAAAAAATAGACCACATGCTTTACGTTTTTCAAACAGTTTTACTTTTGTATCATCAGGTCTTAAATAAACTGTGGTATTTTTTTGTTTTTAAACGTTAATTTAGTATCGTTATAGTCATAACTGCCTTTACCATATGTTCAGTGCGTGATCTATGAGGACACCAGATCATATGTTAATAAATTCGAGAGCACCAAATCAGTTATTAGAAATTAGAAGTCACAAAAATTTCTCGTACGCGATCATCGTTATAACTAGAAACGCCTTGTCGTAAGTTTTTGTGGTTTTAGTAGATTTGGCCGTACTGGGTTAAATTATACAGTAATTATGAATCTAATAAACGATTTACATATGTTTTAATTTTATGTACCAAAAATTTACCATAAAACAAAAATGTTTTTAAAAAAATGCATTTGCAAGTTTTTTATTTACAAATAGATGTTCTAAATTAAATTTAGACTTCTAGACATTTTCAATGGTGTTTTCTTTGTTCACCAGCTTTTATATTCAAGTGAATTATTTTAGAATATTTAGATGCTTAAATGATCATTGATTCTAAACTTTTTAAAATCCGTTTCTGAAAAAATTAATCTAATTTCATAAATATTTTTTTCCTTCAAAATATCCACGGTAATGAAGTATTTTTTACCATATTTATCAGTAAAGTAATCAGTATCCTTCCTTAGGTCAACACTATTTCCTTTGACATCAAATGATTCGATTTGTAATAATTTATTTGCATTTTTAAAATTTATCTCAATTCCGCTAATGATTCTGCAAGTATAGTCATCAATAAAAATAGGTGCAAAATAAGCAAATGGTTTACATTGACCGTCAACATTACGGGCTAAATTGGCTATAAACACAAACATATTGTAGTAATCACATACTATTTTTTCAATTTTTATATAGTCATCCGAGGTTACTATAACTTGACCCAACAATTTAGATAAATGATATTTTGCGTATTTAGAGTCACATAAATCTTTTATTATATTTGATTGTAAACATCTTAAATGACAGTCGAGTAAATTAATCATTTTAAAAAATATAAAATTCATCTCTTCTTTATTTCCGAAATTCTGTAAAACATTTTCTAATTCTAATGATTCATAAATAAGGCCAGAAAATTTCTCGAGATAGAAATCGATTGTATATTTATTTTCAATCAGAAATAAAAAAGAATTGTCTAACAACTCATTTTTAATATGATCACAACATTTTTCGAATAAAGATTCTAAAGTCTGTATAAATCTATTTCCGACTTCTCTATTACAATTAAAAATATCAATTTTTTTATACATTTTTTATAAAGTTGATTTCCGAACTTAGATCCTTGCATTATGGTCGTACGATCGATAAACATTTTATCAAAATTGTCTAAATTTAATGGTAAAACATTGTCTTCTACTAACCTAAGACAGCGAATTTTTTGCAGAAAAACTTTGAGATTCACGAGACATTTAAAAGGATTATCAAAATGATACAATTCAAATTTAACATCATTTTTTATATTTTCTAATTTTTCCTTCAATTTTTTTTCACCTATTTTAGAAATATAGTCATTGAGTTTTAGGCACTTTATGTATGCGAAGACCTTAAATCTTTCCTTTATGTGAAACATTCTAATCTCAATTCCATTTGATTTTAATTCCATAAAATTCTCCAAAATTTTTTCAATAAGCTTATAAGTTTTATAGATTTTAACATCGCTTTCATATATTTCAAAGCATTGATGATCTTCTATCGATTTATCAGTGAATAAAAAAATAAACCTTAGAAAACATTTGTTACCCTCAGCTTTCGAATAGAAAATATCTTTTATCATCCCCTCATCAAGAACAATATATCTAAGGTTAGTTGATTTGAAATAATGAGAATTTGTTATATCATATTCAACACCATCACGAGAACTATTATATCCTTTAACAGCGATTATTACCTCGAATAAAAAGCCTTTATCCGTTTTCGCTCGTCTTTGATCATCACTCCAAAAATTATTTTCTAAAAAATATACCTTTCTGACACCAAAAAGATTTTCTCCGCTCATTACATTTGTTACATAAATGATAAAAATAACAGTTACACAAATCATAGGGGTTTTGGTAAAAAAAACAATATATACAGTAAGTAAATGATTTATTGTGCAAATTTTATAAAATCACTGATCTTAAAAAACAACGACACTCAATGTCAGACAACAGCCTTCCTGTCGTAGACAGTCTCTGTGAGTAACAAAAGTTTGGCGAGTAACACTCCGGTTTCCGCGTGTCACTCTGACACAATCAGGATCTCATAAGGTGATCAGATTTACAATAGAGCGTGTGGTTTCAAATTTTGTCAAAACTTTAAGACTATCCATAAAACTAATATATGTAGATTCTAATTACGGAGTTTAGGATGATAAAACAAGCTTATCATAAAACTGTTATTTCGACCCATTGGCGAGCAGCTGTGATATCATCGCCTACAACCAGTATAAACTTATTATAGATTAATAATGATATTTATCAGTGTATTTTGATCTTTAGAATTTGCATGTCGCAAAAATTTATTTTTAAATGTTGATAATGTTAAAAACACTGATAAAATCTTGTAATTTACAAAAAATTCCGACAATACAAAAAAAAGGTAATTATAATTAAATCTGTATAGTTCTATCTATGTGTTGCCTCATTTAATTTACTTCAAATAATTTTGAATAGAAAATATCCTAGGCAACAATTGCTTCGTCAAAACATTATTTTTTTTTAAGTTAAATTCACAGCAATATTGTCAATTTATCCTTAAAAATAAATCAATGTATTTATATCGTGCTACAAATAAGTGAAGCTGTCTTTTAACGTCCAACAATATGGCAAGACACGTTTTAAACGATTAAGTAATTTTTTTGAGGCAAAATATAGCTGCTTGTCGGAAATTTAAGAGCCTTACAAATGTTGTTAAAAAATAATGATTGGGTTTTATTTACTACTGTTATTAATACAAATTTGACGCCGTTTAAATATTTCAATAAAAAAATTGCAGAACTTGTTACCAGATTAAAGCGTAAATAATCCACTTTCAATATACACTAAGCTTTATTTAGCAAGGGCTTATTTGGATAAAAAATTCTTTTTTGTAACTTCGGATTTTATTACTAAAAAAGCAACAAAAAATACATCAAAAGTACTTATAACAAGCTTGTAGTAAAAACAATGGTCTTCACAAAACATTAAACGACTTTAAATAATTTAAGATGGTCACGTTGTGTATCTAACCCTGCAAAAATAGGTATACAACTTTTTGAACGCTGTCATGAATAAATTTTAAGCTAAAAAAAAATAAATTTGAAATCGTAAAAATGTGGACCTTTTGTGCGAGAATCTGGTACATAAATTTGCAGTATCAAATATGTAAAAAAGTAATTAAACTATGTTTTAAGCACAATAACAATATACTTAGCTATTGATCCCTATCTCAAGTTATTTGACCTTATAAACAATGCCATACATTAAAGTTTCAAAATGGCAATATAAGTGAGTTATAAAATTAAAAACTTTAATCTTATTAAGATACTTTTATCATATCAAAAATTGACTCTTTTAATTCAAATAATTTACGACAAGATGATCGTAAATTTTTTTTCATCTGACCAAGTGAATCGTTTTCAAGATCGTATAAAATAGCTTTAAAGTAGTGGTCTCCGTCAAAAGATTTTAACAGAATTACAATAAAAGAAAAATCAAAATCATACCTTATTTCCGATTTTAAAATATTCCCTTTTAATAAATACATATTTTCCGTTACCTTCTTTAAATCTCTACTATAAAAAGCAGAAGCGAATGATCTTTTGATTTCTTCTTTATTTTTTTTGTAAATTTCTTGCTTTTGTCTTTGGGTTTTGCTATTATCATTTTCGATAAGTTCAAAATTATTTACAAGTAAAATAACTCTAATCATCAAATCTTTCAAAATAAACTCCATATTACAAATTAAATTTTTAGCTGCATGACCATAGAAAAAAAGAACTGTAAAAACTATACTTTTCAAATCACTTTGCATGCATTTGCATTTGTATGTTACAAAAATTAATGTATCTAATAATTCTCGCAAAGAAAACAAGTTAATATGTTTTCTTATATAGCTTAATACCCTCAATGTGGTAAGACAAAAATACTTTCCATTATGACTACCATAACATATTAGAGAAAATTGCTTAAGAGAATAATATGATTTATGATCAGCAGTAATGTAAACAGGTGACATTTTCATTGCATTTATCAGACGATCTAAAAAATCTTCAATGTCATTTATTGACTTTAAATGTGTCAAGCAGAAGAACTGTGTAAAGTTGGAAAGGTATATAACCGATATCGTTGCAATTACATCGTTTTTGATATTTAATAAAAGATGATTTGTTATCGAAAATGTCTGGATTGGAAGAAAAATATGATTGTTTACCAATTTTTTGCTTAAATCAGTTGTAACGAAATCATATATATTTTTATTCGTAAAGAAAAACTTTAAATTTCTGTTCAAAATGTAAGCAAGGCCGTTATAAAGATTTCCCTGATCGTTTTTTTCAAAAACTGTTGGAATAATGTAAAAATCTGAAATCGGAAGTTGTGGGTTATTCATGTTTAAATAAGAACTAATTTGACTAGCTACTACATTTGTTGTCGTTTTATTTTCACAAAAAATATTTTCATTTGTAGTTTTTTTCTTAATTGACAAATCCAAAGGGTATTGTTGTTCACAATCAACCGTTTCATCTTCTGAACTAGTAACAATAATTAAAACACCTTCATCGCTTTCCGAAGAAGCTTCTGCTGTTAAAATTATGTGAAAATAAAAAATAACCCCTATTAATAATATTCTGGTTGAATTTAAAAGTCTTGTTAACTGCATTTTTAGGGGGTAGCTATTATTTTTTTAATACCAAAGTGATAAATTATATTAAGATAAATTATTTGATGCTGAAATGTTGCCATAAAAAAAATAGTTCTAAATTGTTCAAGAAAAAAATTGCAAAGTTTGCCTAATAAATCATTCATCTTTTACCTAGAATCCCTATCTTGGACAAATTTGAGGTATAAAAGAAAACAAATGCAAAAAACCACCCCCTTTTTATTTAATAATTTTTTTATTTGTTTAGAAAGAAGAAAAAAAATACTTTTACATGTTGCTAGACCCCCCTTCCTCAACCACTAACGACCTATAAAATTGACTTAAGTGAAGGGGAGACTGACACAGAACATAAGATGCAAATTGATGTTGATTGTATTTTAATTTGCCCTCTAAAATATTTTTTGTAATCGTTTTTGGAGAAATTGTAGGTTTAAAACAATAAAAATCTAAATAGTTATTTTATCATATTTAAGCCTTTACACCTCTTGTAATATGACAAAAAAAACGTAAAAGCATGTTTTTTTTTGTGTTCATAGTTCCTTTACGACCTTGAGACAGACCATTTTAGCATTTTTAAAAAGTTATAAGGAAGAAACAGCAAATCTACGTCTTAAGTACAGTTTAGCTATTGTATTAAAACGTTTAATTATGTTCATAAATTACAAAAAATATGATAAAAAAATTCTCGATATCATTTAGCCCGTTCCATGGGGGTCTGATGACATGGGCGGGTGTCTGACCAAAAAGTGCCCGCATTAAAAAAAAAGCGCCCCTCTTTTAAAAAATGCAAAGAAAATCAAGAACAAAAATTGTCGAAAATGAACAAAATTTATACCGTCGAACCATTTAGAGATATTAAATTTGATAAAATCTTTTTCAGAGATACATTTAACAAGCCTGTATCTGCGTGTGTATTCCTGGAGTGCAGAGTATTAATAAAAAACACCATGTTTTGTACAACTTGTAATGCCAACAGGCCAATTAAATTAGTAAAAAGGGAGAAGAAAGCTTTCTAGTTCATTCGGAACTGTTTAAATCCATGTACAGCTTGCAAATCTATCAGAACAGAATCGGTGTTTAAGTATTTTAGGCTGTGCTTCTGGAAGATAGATAAATTAATCAATAAGTACATCAGGAATATGCAAAAATATGCCGGCATAAAGAAAAATCGAAAAAAAAACGAGAAAAATCTGGAAAAAATAAGAAAAAGAGAAAAAAATATACAGAAGATAATAAAATTTTGTAAAAACTTAATTTTGTATTGTCATTTAAGCTAGTATTATAATTAATTCGTATAAACGCGTATCTTTTACAAATTTTTTTTAAACAGAAATTCATAAAGGTATCCTTCAAGATTGGTACTTGATCCACCATTCTGATTGCGAAGTCCTTTTTTCGCATGCATCCATGTACTTTCCATTCCCTGAGTATGGACAGTAGGATCATCTGGAGAAACAAAATTTAACGAATGATTTACCTGAAGATGGATGTAATTTGAATCTTGGCTTAAAGACCTGTATGCTGCCCAAGAATCACCAACATTTATCGTTTCTGGAAGACAATATTCTCGTATGATCGGCAATAATGTTGCCGCACTTCTATTAGGCACAGGTATCAGTGCACATTTTCTGGTGCCTCGTTCTAACATGCCGAAAACCCACTGGGCATGATGGTAACGCCCTCTATTATATTTTCTGCATAAAAGAGAGACTCATCTATTTCAACAATTATTCTTTGTCCATTTTCATTTATACCTCCAAGCATCTTTGTTCTCGATAGGGTAATCTTGGAGGGTTTCTCTCATCGCTTCACACCAAGCCGACATTGTATTCAAACTAAGATTCGTGGCAAATGCAATTTTATTTTGCAGCTCACTCCTTCACCACATAAGCATAAATTTGAAGTGTTTACCATCGGAACCTTTAAAAATTCGAAAATTGAATTTTTTCTTAAGGAAATTTCTTTACGACATGGCCGATTGCGTGCCCAAATAAATTTACCATTAATTTTCGATTTTCTTGTAAATTTCATAAATTTAAAGCAATCACCACAAAAGACATAGTTTTTAATTAGTCCTAGTTTTGCGAAAAAATTAATTTCTCTGAGTTCATTTAATTGTATAGTTTTTAGCATAAACTCATCATTTACACCATACACCTAATTTCATCTGTGGTGTAAAGCTCGTCGACAATTTCAGTTTTCATTTCTTTTTTGCTCATAAATATACGTAACTTTTTCTTTATATAGATACGTGTTTTGATTTAGAGGGTAAAAAGACCAAAAAACGGAAAATGTAAATATAAATATCATAGATCCTAGAAATTACCTTAATTTTAATTATAATTGTTGTAACTTGATGCATTTAATTGCAAATTTTTAGCATAACACAACCAGGGCTAAAAATTATAAATTTTTAAGTGTAAGTAATTGCTCATTTGCTATATAAAGATAGCCATAGGAATGGCTATCCATGACAAAAATGATTTAGATAATTATAAAAGGCTTAAAACTATAGCATTTCTATTTTATTTTTTTTCTATCTTTTTCTTATTTTTGCCCAATTTTTCACGTTTTTTTTCGATTTTTCTTTATGCCGGCATATAATTACATTTTCGCAGTACATCAAAAGGAAATTCTTCCTTGAGATTGCTGGAGGTCTGCAAATTGACAGGAAACCCGCTGGTGTCTACGGTTTTTTATAAAGTGATTGCATACATGAGACAGTGACTACAAATAGACAGATGTTGGGATGGCGCGATGAGTTTGGCATTTCTAAAAAAGTGGAGATTGACGAGAGTCTATTCTTTCGTGCCAAATACAATCGTGGCAATCATACCATAGGTCAATGGTATGTAGGAGTAGTAGAAAGAGGCTCTAAAAAAGCCTTTCTCGTTTCTGTAGCCAGTAGAAATACTGCTACTTTACTTTAGGCAATACGAGATAATGTATTGCTGACACAATTGTGATCACGGATGAATGGAAAGCATATAGTTCCGCATTAAATCAAATCACAGGGATTGAGCATAGAACTGTGAATCATTTTCTCAACTTTGTGTACCCGAATGATCCAGATGGTACTACTCAGAAGATTGAAGGTTTTTGGTCTTTATCAAAAAGGGAAGTGCGTTCAAGACAAGTAATTAGGCAAGAAGAACATTACAAGTATAAGTTACAGTTTATATGGGCGCATCAATTGCCTTAGACAAGCGTATACATTATCTTTTACTACTTTTTAGAATAAATAATTAATGTCGGTTTCATATATTTTTTTCTCTTATTAGATTTTTTTCTTTTTTTTAATTTTTTCCTTTTTTTATTTTTTCCCATTTTTTTCAATGCGGGCACTTATTGGTCAGACACCAAAGTATGTGCGATTACATCTTAAACAAATTTAATTTTTTTTTTTACTTTTAATGATATGTTTGTTTTTGCATTTTAAATTGTAAAAATTCTACAAATTATATTTTATTTACATAAAAACGCATTAGTAATCTAAAAAACTGTACTAAATTCTCAACAAAATAAACATGTCATGGTTAAGCGTTCTAAGGCTATGCTTATAGCAAATGAGCAATTACCTTACCCTACAAAATTTATAATTTTTACCCCTGGTTGTCTTATGCTCAAAATTTCCAATTAAATGCTTCAAGTTGCAACAAAATATTGCATTTTATGTATTTTTTATTAATAAAAATACTTCGAATGTTATTCCCAAGGAATTAAAGAGTTATAGTTTAGCATCAACGTTTTTTATTTTGGATTTATGACATTATCGCAGTAGGCCCTCTATGTCAGGAATCTGTCAGGTGAGTTACAGTGAAGAAAAAGAGAAAATTTGAGAAATAATGAAAGAAAAATATATCCAGAAGGCCTATCTTCCAAACAGAAAAAAATTATTTAGAAAACAAACCAATAATTTGTACTTATAAATAAATTCCTTCGTTTTAAAGGTGTATATGGGAGCTTTTCACTAAATTTACGGCCCTTTGATGTATACCTAGATATACGGGAGTGAGTCAATTTGACTTAAGGGGTGTTTAAGTCTCTATACTGTATAGAAATAATTGAAAGCACTTTATTTTGGCATTTAAACAAAAGAGAAGTTTTTTACGGCGTTTTTTGTAATCTTAAGTTGCTCTTTTTAAAAACAAAAAAATCACAAAAATATTTTTTTTTCCAAAAACGCTAAAACACAAAAAAAAATTTCATGAAAGTTTTTATAATAAAGCTCAAATTAATTAAAATGTCTTTTCCGCTTATTTTCTGCTCTTAAAGTAATTTTTGTGTTTTTCCTGCAAAAAAAACTCAAAAGTTCTTTTTAATTTATTCAAAAATAGAAAAACGTCAAAAATAGGTGGTAATATGTACGTCAGACAATTTTGAAAAATAAAACAAAAAAAACATAAGTATTTTAATAATTAAATAACTCAGCACACATCATTCTTGGCAATTTATGCATTCTACCTCAGCTATTTTTATGCATTTGTTACATCAACTTTTTTTACATGTTTTACAAGTTTCAGTAGACCTATTCCGTTTGCAAAATGCTTGTATCTGACAATTTCCACGTGCACTATTAGTTTTCTTAATATCAACTTTTTTGTAACTCTCGTATCCCTTACGGAAATACAGCTCTAGAATCGATAGAATAGGTTTGCTAGTCGTGCTAATCCCTTCCATCTCGTGGGGTTAAAAATAAATTTTCTTTAAATATTTTTTTTGAAAAAAATAAATGTGGTACTTACTAAAATAGAATACCACAGTAACGTTTTCAGTTTCTAAAACATAAATATCTCTATGTTCCTCAGCTAACTGAAAAATAATATCTTTTCTGGAAATTTTAACTTGGGTTGTTTCTTTGTATAAGATCCATGAATTAATAGCAGCTAAATCTAAGATATTATGAAACACTTGCGTGGGCCATCTTCGAGAACTGGTTTTAACAGTATATTTTTTTGCCATTTGATCTAGATCTAGCACATCTACTCCAAACTTAGTATTGTTGAAATAAGTAATTGTTTCTGGTGTCAGTTTTTTATTTTTCTCAATAGTAACGCTTTTTTCGAACTTAAAATTAGGACTTTTTTTATTGGGTTTACTTTTATGGCTGTCCGCGTTTTCGGCCCTGGGGCCGAAAAAACGGACGTTCGGCCCCAATATAAAAAACATAACAAAAAAAAATAAAAAAAAAAATAAAGTAAAAGTTAATTATTTAATCTTCATAAAGGGTTTTGAAATTAGAAGAAATTTGCAGTAAAAAATCAATTGGCTGAAGGTTATCAAAGTTATTAGTAATTTCATACAAATTTTGTTCTTTCGGTACATTCGGCAAATTAGAAGGACTTAATGGAGACGTATACATAGCATTAAGTAATTTTTTCTTATTAAATATATGATTTTCATGTAATTTTTCACCAAAAAATCCTATATCTGGGTTCGCGTTGGGGAATAAATTGTTTAATGATCGGTGAAACCCCTCCAGACTATTAGTAGTTCTTGTAATAAAGTTTAAAACACGCTCATGTACGTTCCAAAATCTCAAATTTTCATTAGATACATCAATATAATTTTTTTCAAAAAAAAGTAAAATGTTTTCGAACTTTTCCTTTTCTGGTTCTCAATTAATTTTTATCTTTTAAAATGTTAAAGTACAACTTAACCTTTTCCACTTTTACAAAACATAAGGCTCTTAAAAGTCTCATATTCATTTTGAACTAAAAATTTGACTTATTCAGTTGAGTTTGCTTTAAATCCTGGATTTTTCTTCTTAATGTCTGTGCAAGATGGAAATAACATCCATTAAATTCTGTATCAGGGTACATTCTTTTAAAAACACTTCGTGAAGCCACTTCAAAATCTATAATCATAATTCTTGGGCAGAACTTAGGAATTTTATCCTTTAAAAACATGCAAAGTTTTAAATAGGAAGCGATGTTTTTTCTATACATTAAACAAAAGACAAGAGGAATGTCAAAACCATTTAGATAAATCACTAATGTAAAAAGTAGTTGAAATTTTGAAGGTACGTATTCAAAGGTATTGTCTGCTAAAACTATTTTGCTATGTTCAAGATGTATTAAATTTTCATCTGTACAAAATATGACAATTCTGTTTTCGTCAGCTTTACCCGAATCGTATTGTAAAAAAGATTCGCCTGATGGTAGATTTCTTATGACAAATGGAATGTCGGATTTTTCCGGCAAGCTAATATGTGTTTTGAATTTCTATGCCTCTTAATTTGATCTACAATAGATGTCAAAAGAGGCGAGGAACCTACTTCTACGTCATTGTAGTTTTTTATAGTCCTATATATTATTTCTCGAGGAAGTTCAGATGTTTCCTCCGATCTTTTTATAATTCTCCTGTAAGCAAATTCCCTTAAATTTTTTTCAAAGTCCGCTTCATGTGAGTGTTCTGAAATACTTAAAATAGCCATTTCAAGGTTGGTAAAAAGATACGAATTGCATGCAGCAGTTCTACATCTCCAAATTATTTTATCTGGAGTACTCTTCTTAAAATTATAGCTGTAACCTTCATATAAAACTTTTCTGCCTCCTCTTTTAGAAAATATTTCTACCATCTCGTCGTGCAAAAAATTTTTCATTGTTAAGGGTAAAATTTTTAAGAAAAAAAAATAATTGGGGCCGAACGTCCGTTTTTTATTTTTCTCAATAGTAACGCTTTTTTCGAACTTAAATTAGGACTTTTTTATTGGGTTTACTTTTATAAATAGTTAAAGTTGAATTTGTAGATTTATACAAAGAAGTTTGAAATAGATTCATTTTATCTTTTTTTACTTTTGCCAAAAGAGGAAGCTCTCTTATGTTTGATCTAATTGTTCCAATAAGAGTAATCTTTCTTTCAAGCAATTTATTTAAAAGTGGAAGACTTGTAAAAAAATTATCAGTAGTTATATTTCTTTCACATCCTAAAAATGGCTTTGATAGCTTTAAAACCACAAACTTGCTCAAAGGTGTTTCACAACTACGGCTTTCATCCTTGCCTAAATATGAAAATCCATTTATAAGGTACTTTGACTTCACGTCAGATGCCAGCCAAAACTTTATACCAAATTTATCTGGTTTATTTGGCATGTAAATAATGAAGCGACATCTTGCCTTTGTAGGAAATAACTGTTCGTCAATAGTTCTATTTTCTCCGGGATTACAATACGTCTGGCTATTATTAATAAAATCATCCATATTTTTGTTATCATGGCAAATTTGTCAACTTTTAAAGCTTTGACCCTTTCTTCTTTCTTGTCAAACCGAATAAATCTAAGTATTTCAAAAAATTTATCTCTCGGCATTGTTTAAGCAAAAAAAGGAGGACCCCATTTTACTGACCAAAGATATAAAACCTTCTGATTACTCGATAAATTTGCTCCTCTTGCAAACAAAATTGCAAGAAATGAATAAATTTGGTGGTTTGTAATAAACCAATTTTCATTCTTTAACACCTGCCTTGTTTCGGGCATGGTGTTGTTTTTTTTATGGTCAATCAGTTGATCAGAAATAATAATTTTAAAGCGGACAATGCAGATCCTGACATTATCCTACTTTTTGCAAACGATGTAAGCATGTGTGCGCTTGTAAATCTTGAAAAGTTTCGAGATCTGCTAAGGCATTTGTTTTCTTTAAGAGTTGTCACAGCGTTGCGTCCAACTTTTTGACTTTATAGTTTTTCCAAATTTATTTTGAGGATTAATTTCACATAAACTCAAAGGCAGTTGCAGCTTGATTTAATATATTAGTAATTTTATGATCCTCGTTAGCAATGCCTAAAGTTTCATAAAAACAAACTTCTTCTTCTAAGTTATAAAAATTTTCGCAGCTTCCTAGCTCGAGTAAATCAGACTCGTTGTCTGACTGATCTTCCTCAATTTTTCTAATTTGTATCAGTAAATCTTTGTCTCTTTGTTATTTTGACATAATTTAGCCCTTTATACTAAGCAAAATTTCTTCGTGTTTGCAATTAGACATATTCGATCTGATTAAAAACTTTTTTTTTGAAAGTTTTTCGAATTCTAGAACAAAAAAAATATTATATAAAAAAATCAAATTACACAAACTTAAAAAGGCTTTAAAGGCGTCAACTATTATGTAACGTATAATTAAAATGTTTCTTGACAGTTTTAGTAAATATTACGTGACTTAGGAAAGTAGACAAAAAACTAAAATGATAAAATATAAATTCAAATGTACAAAGAACTTCTAAAAAAGATATATAAAGCTTTGTATACCTTAAAAAAGGTAAATGCGTCTTTTTCTGGCTGTATATAGACGCAAACAGCCTTGAGTCAAATTGACTCGCTCCCGTATATCTAGGTATACTACTTATATATACGCTATGTTAAGAAATGTTGGAAAAAAACGTAAGCGCATTTAACTACAGCCTTTCATAAAAAAATTACTAGCTACCTTTCCAATGGTATCAATATTAAAAGTCGATACATTTTACGAAAAAAAACCGAATTTGAGTCAAATTGACTCGCCCCGTAAATCTAGTGTCAAAAAGGTTGCTACATGGATAAAATGGTCGATATTGCAAAAGAGGAGAAAAATTGCATATCGAGAATTCTTAAAAGTCGTGACAACAAGGATAAGTACAGCAAGCAAACAAACCAACCTACCGCTCAGACAGCTATAAACAAACAGCCTATTAACTTAAAACCTCATTTACTTAGAAACCCAGGCTATGCAACAAATTAAAAAGGATATTTCACAGAAAGCCTTAAAACAATAGCGTATGTCTGTTGATAAAAGAATCGGAGGAGGATAATTCGATAGACTTAAGACCGAATGTGACATTATATTTTGATAATTACAAGTTGAACGCTTTAGTGGATACGGGAGCGACAATCTTGATTATGAATAGATCTGTTGCGGAGAAAATTAAATTAAGACCAAATCAAAGATACAAAACTAAACATGGTGAGCGGTTTCACAAATGCAATGGGTATTATTAACCTATCAGTGCAAACCACAGACAGCAGTGGAGCTCGTTGACCTCTATCTAGTTGAAAATATTAATAGTAAATTATTTTTAGTTACTTAAATATAAACAGGTTAGAACTATTGAAATTTGCGACTTATCAAAGAACAAGGCTATTATTTTCGAAGAACAAGAAAATATTGAGAATTGTGAGTTAGACACAGGCATCTAGAATTTAGATATTGGGGATGAAGGAATATCTAAGGAAGCTATGTCAAAATGCAAGAAGTTAACGGAATTTTTTTGGGACTTGTTTTTTTAAGAGGGTAGAACGATGAGACCTGATTTGAAACATTTAATGATGCAAAATATCTTAAATGTGCAAGGCATCATAGGTCTCCGAAGGAACTCGAAATTATAAAAGAGGAGACTGAGAAACTGTTAGAAAAAGGATTAATTTAGCCTAAATACAAGCAGCTATCTATCTCCGATGGTAATAGTAGGGAAAAGAATAGGTCTTAGAGATTCTGTTTGAATTTAAAAACAAAAACCATATTACGATAAAGGAAGAGTACTGTAATATAATATCATCAACATTCTTACTTCTAGAAATTTTTATCTTTAAAAATACATATTTTTTACACTCCTACAAAAAATTATAGGATGACATTTGACAATAACAGTAATGAAAATAATTTATACGAAAACAAAAATATGTTCGTAAATATGCTTGAAGGATATTTCAAGACGAATAAAGTCCCAGTGTTTTAGGACAAGCACCCGATACCACGAGTATATGATGCATTGGAATGTTGGGTAAAGCTGCGATGTACGCGCCTTGGATCTAGAATCAGGCTATCATCAGATTAAGATTAAGAAAGATCATTAAGAGAAACCAGCTCTTCTTGCTATTTATAGTTCGTTTGAATGGACAAGGATGCCATTTGGTATAATTAACGCATCCTTTACATTTTAGAATGTAATAAATTTTGTTTAAAAAAAGTTTCTCAGCTCGCTGTAAATTGACTGAAAAAAAGAAAATGTAAATTTTTTTTTACCCTTAAAATGGAAGAAAATTTTGAAATATTATAAAGCCAAAGAGAATCGAATATCCTTGTATATAAAAACCAAATGTATAACCTTGACTTTAATAAGGATGGCACAACACGTTGGAGATGCCATAACAGATCTTGTAAAGGTTCTCTTGTTTTAGATGCAGAAAAAAGTATTAAAAAAAAATAGAACACAGTCATCCTCCAGTTCCGGATCTAATCCGGAGAAAAAAAGTTTTAAAAATATTTTACAAAAGTCTACTAGTACGGAAGAGAGGTCAATTGACATGGTAGCCAAAGAATTGCCGCTTTTAAAAGAGAGCGAAAAATAATCTGTAATGCCTCTTATTAAATATATGAGAGATTTAATAAAAAGAAAAAGAAATAATAAAATGGGACATATTACAGGTGGTATTATTGATATTCCCAACATTTTAAAAGTCGATTCTAAAGAAAACACATTCTTAAGGTATGAAAGCTCTTTTGAAGATAAAGAGCGGGCTATAATCTTTTATACAGAATTTAAAAGTCAATATATTTTGGACACGGAAACTTTTATTATTGACGGGACCTTTAAATCGTCACCACAGGGGTTTTATCAGTTAGTGGTGCTTCACGGGCATATGTTTGGAAGGACATACCCTTTTATATACATACTTTTAAGTAATAAAACAGAGATTTCTTACGTAAAGGCCTTCAATAAATGTAGAGAATTATTAACAATGAATATTAAAAACATTGTCACAGATTTTGAAAGGGCTTTAATAAATGCAATTCGAACATCCTTCCCAGAAGCAGAACATCACGGGTGCTTATTTCATTTAGGCCAAGCAGCCTATAAAAGGGTATCTACAATGGAAGAGATTGATTATTTTAAGAATAATCCTCTATATAAAAAAGCATTTAAATGATTTTATGCCTTGCATTTGTTCCCAGCGCATATGTGTTGGATTTTTACGGAGATATAAAAGAATTTATCAAAGAAAATAGAATAGAAACGATAGAAAATTTTAAACATTATTTTGAAAAAAATCATCTTGGCTTATTGAATGAAGAAGGTGCCGAACAAATCGCTAATGTTGGATTTCCAATAATTTTTTTGGAATGCATTTTCAAGAATTGTCAAAGAAATACCGAGAATATCCAACAAAGCCAAAAGTTGGAATAAAACTTTAAATGCGAGAATGGAGACAGCAAATCCTAATATTGCTAAATTTATTACGAGTATTCTGCAAATTGAAGAAATAGATATTTTTAACTTACAAAGATGTTCTGAAGGTCATATGGATGTTAAAATGAAGTCAAGAGAATTTAAAATAAGACTTATAATACAAAATTTTAAACATTTTTCTAGAAAAGAAAATATGGAAGCTATTTAATACCTCGTACGTTTTAAATTTAAAAAAAATTGGTCTTTTTAAAATCTATATAAAATTTTTACTAATTTAAAAATTTACACTTACTCTTTTAATTTAATTTTTTTTTATAGTAATTTGTTTAGCATTTTGCAATATTTTTTTTGGCGAGTTTACGCTTGTATATTTTTGGCGAATAAACGCATTTTTTACATTTTAGAATGTAATAAATTTTGTTTATAAAGATTTCCTTACAAGTTTACGTTCGTGTTTTTGGATGACATTTTAGTCTTCTCAAGAAGCGAGGATGAACACTTGGAACATCTCAAGCTGGTTTTCAAAAATTAAAATGACATGGGATTCAATCTTAACACAAATATATGCAAGATTTTAAAGACAGAGATACAATTTTTAGGCTACGAAATTTCAAATGGCTAAATAAACATTTCCTCAGTTAAAAGAAGCAAAGCTCTTTAATATACAGAACCTTCGAACAAGAGGCAGTTAGGGGTTTACTGGATTCACGGGATATTTTAGAAAATTTAAAAGGATTACACAAAATTGATGATACCCCAGCCCTATATGATGTTTTAGGAAGGAAAGTCTTTGCGTGGAGAGAAGAAGCATAGAGTTCATTCATCGAGATGAGTGAGAAAATAAAAGCGAATGTATGACTACCGTAACCAGATTTTGTAATACATTTAATATCTATACCAGTGTTTCTAAAAGTGTTCTATATAGACACATGGGGGTTTTGAAAACCTTTAAGGGGTCTAGGTTAGCAAAAAAAGAATGCGGAAGTCCACAACGCCCAAATGAAGGTCCACAATTTTAGATTTTAATACATATAATGTTGGACCTATTTACTCACTTTTTTTTATGCAAACCGTTTATTTATTTATAGTCGAAGATTTAGGTGATAGTAGTATATATGTCTTTATGGATGAGTTTCAAATAGCTCTAGAAAACGCAATTTGATAGTTGAGCTGGTCTACCGCGTAATCAACTACCCCCTACGATAGTCTGCTTACCACGTCAAGGTCTACGCAGGTGGGTCGGACTTGCAAGCCTTGTGAGTTTGCAGGCGCACTACGTGCCCGGCAGCTCTGTAACCTATACCGTTTTTAGCCGATACAAAGCTCCACCTTATATGTTAGGCGCCAGGGTACTCCCTCGAGAAGATGCACAGTGTCTTATCCTTCCTTTCGATAACCTGTTTCGTCTTGCATGGACTACTCTTAACGACTTCCGTAGACCCACCTGGTCTAATCTAACTTGCCTTCTTCCACTTAGATGGGATACTCAGCAAGGACGACACCGTTAATTTGTATGTTTTTAGTTTAGAATTATATTCGGGTGTGTGCTATTATAGGACATCTCGACTCCTAGTTTAACATGGTTTTTGCCATGGACGGTCTCAAGTCCTTACTCATCCAAGCTTTCCTCTCCCCTACGTAAACCCCAGTGGGGAAAGCTTCAGGTCGATTCCGACTTAGTGCATCCAGACAAACCTGGCATTCGCCGATGATGGCCCAAACTACTATTGATATTACCTTTCAATTGTCGCCAAGCTTTATATGATTTTTCAAATTTTTGCGTTAATCAAATAAATTTGAAGACCCATGGGGAGTTGAACCCGCGACCTTTGAGTATGAAACGGATGCTCTGACCGCTGAGCTACTGGACCCTCCTATACCACATAATACTTATTTTTATCGTTATATTTTTTATTCCTTTACAAAAAATATTTTTTTTTACCCATCATGGAGAAGCACGTAGAAGAAGAATTTTATAAAACCAGTGTTTTTATAATTGGATTGTTCCTCGGCAACGAGTTGGAGACATAGTTACTTCTTAGCACAAAAAAGTTTTTCCTCTTAACTAATTATAACGAGTTTCTTTGTGGCAACAATATAACTTTATAGATACTATTTAAATCTTCTAGTGTACATTGTTCAGTCATAAGCTGTATTGTGATCGGTTTCTTGTTTTCGATAAATTGTTAAAGTTTAACTGAAACTTTTTGCATTATTTGATGTCTTGGGCATCCGGTTTTCACTGCTCTTGTAAGTGATCGTAAGTTCAAAAAAAAACATGTATTTTGATTTAGAATTTCACCTTATTCATTAGTCTTTAGGTAGGCTTTGAAATAACGTTATAATTTTTTCTCAAAGTCAATCTTCTCCCTTTAAACGTTTCTTTTATAACAAAGTAATATGCTAAAACATCCTCGCTTAAAACAAAAGCGAAGTGCAAAACCGTTTTAACAATTTTTAAATATATTTAATTGTTCTTATAAAATTTGATTCGCCTATTACACCTATACTTCTACAAACAGCTTGTACAAGATGAAACAAGCAACTATAGTCTTTAGCGCCATATAATTATGCTTTAATTCCATTGGTAAGTGCTCTTTTAAAATCTGTGATAATCATTTGAGCTTGCAAATTAAAGATTTTATATATTTTTTTAATGCTCTTACAGTCTGTAAAGTAGAAGTTGGATATTAAAAAAACCTCTCTGCAGAGGTTAAAAATTTATTTAAAGTAAGTGGTTTTATAGATATTGTATTATTAAATATTTTTTTTTTTTGTTTTTGTCTTTAAAAGTTTATATACAAGTTTACGGCCAATTTTTTATAAAAGTGTAAAATAGAAGTTGGATATTTTTTAATTAATAATTTATATGACCTCCTTTTGCTCGATGTACTTCAAAAGCTTTTTTCTTAAAGCTTAACGCTAATTTTTGACACAGTTCTACTGGCGTCGCATACCATTCTCTTTTAATAATCTCCTTTAGCTCAGGTATGGTTTTGGGAGCATACACTGCAATTTTCTCTTTGATAAGACCCCACAAATTCTTAATAGGGGCCATATCTGGTGATTGGGCAGGCCAAGACAATACATCAATATTTTTATTCTCAAAAAACTTCTTAGCCAGCTTCGAAGTATGCTTGGGGTCGTTATCCTGTTGGAAAGTATAACGCCCAAGGCCCATCATACATGCTGATTTAGTAAGATTTTCAAATAAAATATTTACGTATGCCACAGCATCCGTATTACCTTCGATAAAAACCAGCTTACCGACTCCATAGTATGAGAAACAACCCCACACCATAACTGACCCCCCTCCAATTTAACTGTCGGAGTTATATGTTTCATTTTGAGGCCAGTTGATGGAGGTCTCCATACAAACGACTTTCCATCTGAATGCTTTAAGTTAAACTTACTTTCATCAGAGAAAATTATCGTTTTTAATTCATCTTTTTCAAGACAAATAAAATCACCTGATTTTTCTGACCTATCCCTGATATTTTTTTCCGACAAAAGAGGCTTTTTTATTGGAGAAAATGAAAAAATATTTCTTTCATTAAGTTTAATTTTAATAGTGGTATGAGAAATGTCTATACCGGTATTCTTTCTTATTTCAGAAGCTGTCTTTCTCAACGAAGTTTTTGGATTATTTTTATTTATTTTCGTAATCATGTCTACAATTGAAATACTAAATGTCTCTTTTGGTCCTAAACGAGGTTTATTATTTGTATTTCCTGTCTCTTTGTACTTTTTAATAATTCTTGAAACAGTACTCTGGCTTACCTTAAGTTTTTTCGAAATACTAGTCTGGGTAAAATTTTCTTCGTAGAGACTAATAATACGACCTTTAGTAAAATCAGAAAGATTCATTATAAGGGTTAAAATAAAATAGAGAAATATATTTGTTTTTGAAGGGAAATTTTCTTTGGTTTTTTTTTAAAAAAAAAATATCCAACTTCCATTTTACACTTTTGTCAAAAAACAAAAATTAACAGTATAAAAGCAACAACAAACAAAAAACTACTTCCGTAATTGTATAGCAAAATTCAAAATACACGTAAATAATACTTTTTTTGTATTCATTATTGCTTTTAAGACATGCCAAAAATGTATCCAACTTCCACTTTACAAACTGTATGTAAGAAGACTCAGTTTAATCATTGAGTAAAACATAAATCAAGGGGTAAGTTTTGTAAAAAATAAACCCATGAATTTTAAGAACTTGATAGAACTCTTGGGCAGATGATTAAAAGGTATCCCATCAATTACGAATAATTTTACTTGCCAATATATTTTTTTGACAGAAAAGAAAAGAATAAATCTTTTTTTGTTTTCATTCGAACTACCATAGTGTAAAAAAGGGGTTCCTCTAAAATCAAAACGTAAAAAGTCTGAAATGTCTTTGATACCTTCCTGAGTGTAAACAATAAGTGTATTTTTTTTTATGTTTTACTATGCCTCTAATATAATCAGATGGAAGCATTAGCGCAATATTTGTAGATTTTGATATGTCAGAGCAATGTTTTGTAATTATTTTAGTATACTTAGCCGATGTAGTCACTACTCTATCATAGACATTGCGCATTAATTCATTTCGTCTGATTTTATCTCGAAACTCAGCATGCTTATGTTAAACTACAATTTCATTTGTATTTGCTTGACTAATTTATTAAGCACCAGGGCAAGATCTTGTTTGACGTCTCCAGCGTAATAAATCAGTTCTGTTTTTATCACCATTATATAAAAGACATGTAAAAATTGCCACCTTTGCTTCACTCTGACCTTCTATGTATCTAAAATATTTTTCATCTAGAATAATTAATTTTTTTTAGAAAAGTAAGTTTATATACCCTTAAATTTTTCATGGCGAGTTTTACACATAAAAAAAATTATGACAAGTTTGCGGGCACTCGTCTCGGTATTTTTCAGTTTTGCCCAAAAAAGACAACCACAGTAGAACCAGTAAAGGTAACCTAAGTGTATTAAGACAATACTGGTAAAATTAATGCTTAAATATAGTTTTCAGTGTAAATTAACAGGAAATCTTAGCATTCTAGATTTCAAAATCCTTGTATTCCTGTTAAGATACTCAATCACATTCTCATAATAATATCTTTGTTAAATACAATCCCATTTTTCAGTATTATTTCTTGTCCAACCAAAGTAGTCATATTCACACTATCGTTTCCTAGTTAGAAATTTATTAATCCTTTTCTTATTTAATTTTTGTGATGGTAAATATAATTGTACATCTCATTTTGCGTTTGTTTTTTTGTATTTCAAATTTTAAACGATGGAAGGTTTTTGACTGTATAAAAAATTATACAGTCTGTTGCATAATCTTACGACACCCTTAGTTTATGTAAATACCTGTATATTTTAAGCTCTTAAAATTACAATTAACTCATATTTATGTATAATTTATATAAACTTTTTGAATTTAATACTTTTAAGTAAAAAAATGTTAATCATATGGTTTTCATTTTTTTTTGTACAACAAGGCATTGCATAATCTTACGACAGTTTAAAAAATAAAGCGTTTAATATTTCGTAGAGCCTCCATCGTTATCAATAACTGATTTAAGTCTCTTTTCCATCGAATCAATGAGCTTTTTACAATACCTTATGCTTATATTATGCCAGCTTTCTTTAATTGATTGTTTTAATAATCTTATGTCTTCAACACCTTACCATCAGCATAAACCATTCTAGAAAGTTCACCCCAAATATTTTAATTGGGTTTAAGTCAGGAGAACATGTAGACTAAAACTTTGTCTCAATATTATTGTCTTTAAACCAGTTTTTTGTTGATAATGAGACATGTGGTCTTGCATTATCTTGCTGAAAAATAGGATTCACCAAATTCTGTTTACTAATGTAAGGAAGAAGATAATTTTAAGGACATTTTGATATTTTTAACTATCTATATTTTCATCTGTAAACGCCAATTCTAATTTTCTGCTGTAATTAAAACAACCCCAAATCATCACCGACGGTCCGCCCATGGCTCTACGCGAATATACAACTTTTTCGGTATTTAAACCTGCTCAATAGTAGCAATATCCATCAAAAACGTCTAAACTGAATTTTTTTCGTCCAAAAATATCACATTTTGCCATCCCTCCCCTAGATCCTCGTATTTATCTGAACACCTGATTCTGCTTTTTTTTATGTGTCTTTGCTAAAGACAGCTTTTGTTTAATCCTTTCCCTAAACAACTTTCCTTCGTTTTTAAAAACACGTATTATTGTGCTTTTATGAACCTTAAGGTCTAATTGGGCTTTAATCGAATTTGCTGATTTATTTTTTCCTCTAGCAAGCTTAATTACTCTTGCTTTTGTTCTCAAGACAATTTTTTTGGTCGTTTAGTTATTCGTTTAACATCATAACCAGAAGAATCTGATAAAAATTGTGACACAACTGCTCTTGATCGCTTCAAATCAGTACTAATTTTCGAAATTGTTTTTTTATTGTACATAATCATTATCAGAGATTTTGTAGATTCAGTTAATGGAAAACCTTTACTCATTAGGGGCGAATAAAAATTTAACTTTTTAATGGTTTGGAGGGAACTGTTTCCCTCTAAATTAAAAACTGTCGTAAGATTATGCAACGCCTTATTTTGGTAAAAAACGAGTAACGTGCAAAAAAACATGTTTTATAAAAATTGTTTAACTAAAAAATTTAATAAATGATTAAAACTTTAAAAAAGATCTTTTGCGTAGAAAAAAAATTATAAACACCTGGGTATTTTTGAAAAATGGGGATGTCGTAAGATTATGCAACGGGGACTGTATGGAAAATATAAGAAATAGTAACAAATAATTCTAATAGATAGAAGATTTTAATAAAGGTATTAACATTATCAAGTATGGAAGGAAGTAAGAAAAAACATTAGGGATAAAAAGATATCAGGGTGCGTGACCGTTTCCTGTCGGTTTTAATATTTTTAAAAGAGTGAAAAAGAATTTTAAGAATTAATCTGTTTAGTATGAGTAACATATTGTGTCGTTTGAATCTATAAATTATATACTCCCAAAAAAACTGTACAAGATACTTAACATGTACCGGATTTTCACGTAAATAAGCCCCCCTCTTTAAAACGATTTCAAATTTTTTTTTACAGATTTTGAAAAAGCCCCGGACTTATTTACGATCGCGTTTAAAATACGGACAATTTTAAAATAAATGCATTTAATAAAATTCATCTAGACATTCACTATTAGTATCCGATTCATAGTTAGAAGTCTCTAAAACATTCTCAAAATCACCTTCAATTATTGTTCGTAATTTATCATTTTAAGAGTCAATGTGAGAAAGAACATCAAAGTTATTTGTTATACCAGACAATCTAAACGCTTTACAAATAGAGTTTTCTGAAATAGCATTCACGCTTATAGAAATAAACTTTAAATTGTATTCTTAAGATGGTCTTTTCCTAATACCACTGGCTGTAAATTCTCTCGGACCTGAAGATTTCCATTGTTTCCATTTTGATTTCATGTTTGCCTTGAACATTGCAAATATTAACACATCCAAAGGTTGGAGGAAAGATGTTGTCCGAGGTGGTATAACATTAACTTGTGTGTTTTTACTGGCAAGAAAGTTTAAAACATCTTCGGTATGGTAAGACTTAAAATAGTATAGCGATAATAATTTTTTTCTACTATCATTGAATGGACCACCTCTATTTAAGCTAGATTATGCACAATCTTTCATCAATTTTTGGTCCATAGACCCACTTTAATAGATATCTACGACTATATCTCTAGGGATAATACACTTTGGAACCTTTTTAAGGCCTCTAAAAATTACGAAAGCCTTAAGCATTCACCAGCAGAAAATATCGTAAGTACCACAGTTAACCTAGTTTTTTGGTTTTCCGTGCTATTCACTTCCGTATTTTTTTCTCCTTTAAATGAAATTGTATGATTCCTCATCATATCAACATATATTGGCGTTTCGTCCATATTAAGCACATAATCATTTGATGAAAGATAACATATTTTCTCTCTTCATGACTAAAATAATTTCAAACAGTTTGTCTTATTTCAAACGGACTTCTAGTATCTTCTTGGCCTACACTTGTTATCTTTCTACAGCTAAGACCATTCCTTGTTAAAAATTTTTTAATCCAACCATCAGTGGCAATAAAATTTTCACAACTCAATTTTTCTGCACTTTCAAGCGCTTTGTCTAAATAGAAAAAGTGATGATACTTTTACGCTCAGTTCTTTCAAAAAATAACCGGTCCACCATCTCCGCTTCCAAATGGGACCAAAAAGGTTTCGGTCCCGATCCTATACTTCTTGCAGTTTTATTTTTTTGCGAAACCAATTCTTGCTCATTTTCCCTCCATTCTCTAAGGTTTTTCTGTGCAACACCTAATATTTGTGATGTTAAATCCACATTACCACTGTTTCACGAAGTTCTTCTAAAGCACTAAGTTTTTGATTTACCGTAAAGGATCTTCTTTTCATAAAAGGGGTATTTACGTGAGAATCCGGTAAGTTTTTATGAATCCCGTGCCTTATACAAATACTTCGCTTAGATTATACCAAAAATCTTCAACTTGTTTTGTATAAATGCTTCAGTCTGATTGATTTACAAAATTTATATGATTGGGAATATACAAAAATATGCCGGGATAAACTAAAAGTACCGGCATAAAGAAAATCGAAAAAAAAACGAGAAAAATCAGGAAAAAATAAGAAAAAGAGAAAAAAAATTCACAGAAGATAATAAAAAGATTATGAAAAATTTAATTGTGTATTGTCATTTGAGCTAGTATAAAAATTAATTCGTTTAAACGCGTATCTTTTACAAATTTTTTTTAAACAGAAATTCATAAAGGCATCCTTCAAGATTGGTACTTGATCCACCATTCTGATGCGAAGTCCTTTTTTCGCATGCATCCATGTACTTTCCATTCCCTGAGTATCAACAGTAAAATCATCTGGAGAAACAAAATTTAACGAATGATTTACCTGAAGATGGATGTAATTTATATTGGCGTAAAGACCTGTAAGCTGCCTAAATATCACTGACAAATATCGTTCCTGGAAGACAATATTCTCGTATAATCGGCAATTATGTTGCCGCACTTTTATTAGACACAGGTACCAGTGCACATTTTCTGGTGCCTCGTTCTAACATGCCAAAACCCACTGGGCTTGGTGACAACACCCTCTATTGTATTTTCTGCGGAAAAAAAGAGACTCATCTATTTCAACAATTTTTCTTTGTCCATTTTCATTTATACCTCCAAGCATCTCCCTGTTCTCGACCAGGTAATCTTGGAGGTTTTCTCTCATCGCTTCACACCAAGCCGACATTGTTTTTAAACTAAGGTTACTGGCAAATGTAATTTCATTTTGCAGCTCACTCCTGCACCACATAAGCATAAATTGATAGTACTTAACCATGGATCCCTTTAGAAACTCGAAAATTGATTTTTTTCTAACAGAAACTTTTTAAAAGATAACCGATTGCATGCCCAAATAAATTTATCATTAATTTTAGATTTTCTTGTAAATTTCATAAATTTGAAGCAATCTCCACAAAAGACATAGTTTTTAATTAGTCCTGGTCTTGCGAAAAAGCCAATTTCTCCAAGTTCATTTAATTGTATTGTTTTTACAATAAAATCATCATTTAGAACACACCTAATTTCATCTGTGGTGTAAAGATCGTCGACAGTTTCAGTTTTAATTTCTTTTTTGCTCATAAATATACGTAAATTTTTCTTTGTATAGATAAGTATTTTGATTTAAAGCTAAAAGACCAATAAACGCCAACACGATCATCAATATCATAGATCCTAGATAAGACCCTGTATTTTTATTATAATTGTTGTAATTTGAGGCATTTAATTGCAAATTTCGAGCATAACACAACCAGGGCTAAAAATTATAAACTTTTAAGCGTAAGTAATTGCTCATTTGCTATATAAGGATAGCTATAGGAATGGCTGTTCATGACAATAATGATTTATCTAATTATAAAAGGTTCATAACACAAGCATTTCAATTTTACTTTTTTTTACCAATTTTCCATTTTTTCTCATTTTTTTGATTTTTCTTTATGCTGGCACTTTTGGTTTATGCCAGCATATTTTTGTATATTCCCGAAGTCTAAACCGTAACAAGACGTTTTTTAGTATTCTTTCAACAATCACGCACCATTCAAACTTACAACTACACGCTCGAGACCGACCACAGAAACAACCATAGAAGACAAATCTAATGAGAAAAAGGTGTACTGCACCTACGGCAAATCGCATTTTCACAACATGGAAGACTGCTTCAAATTAAAAAGTAAGCAAGCGGAAGAAAATCAGGAGAAGAAAACAACTTGCATCATTTCAACCCAGAAAGGTATCAGGAAGATCAGCGATCCTTTCTAAACGATGACTGTTTCCGGAGAACATCTAGACTTACTTGTGGATACGGAAGCCACTCACAGCTTTATTTCTACCGAGACACTTAACAAAATTCAACCATACGCAACACTTCAGGCCTCTCGGAAACAATGACACTAGCAAATGGAGCAAAGATGAAGGTGATCCAGAAAATTCAAATCGAAGGCCTACTGTCAATTTCGGAGAATCCCATAGAACTAGAATTTTACGTTTTGGATAATTAACCCTACGATCGACTGCTAGGAACAGAAACATTAGCCAAGCTTAATCACAATATTAGTTATCAAAATGGCCGAGTGCTCATCACTAAGAACGTAAGCTCAGAACCCGTCAGTCCAGATGACATAATTAATAATAAAGTCGATTATACCTATTCGTCTAACCCTAAGTTCTATACACAAATTGAAGAGCTAAAAATTTACAATCCTGAAGTTAGACTAATGAAACTCAACCTGCTTAGATAAACCTAAAAGACACAACTCCTGTCTGTAATAAACCGTACACATTTTCACTACCTAGACGAGACGCTTGTTGGGAAGAAATTAAAAAGCTACTCTCATTGTAATAATCCGCACCATTCACTCCCTTAATGCATCACCTGCCTTTCCAATCAGTAAGAAAAATGGTAAAACGAGACTAGTAGTTGATTATACGGCTCTTAACAGCAAACTAATAAAAGACGGGTAGCCATTTTCCAACATGCAAGACTATTTTTAAGAAATCGTGGGTGCAAGGGTATTTTCACAAATCGATCTAAACGTGGGGTATCATCAAATGGCCATGCATGAAGACTCAATAGCAAAAACCGCCTTTGTAACGCCTTTCGGTCACTATGGCGCCTCCGAATGCCCTTTGGGCTTTGCAACGCTTCGCGAATTTTTCAAAAGACAATGGCAGAAAAACTGGAGAAATTTCGTACGCCAAAGTATTTATCGACGACATACTTATCTATAGCTAGAATGCCTTAGTTCATAATCAACACGTAATAGACGTCCTTAACTGGCTACATAACGATTGAATATCTATAAACTTTGAAAAATCAAGTTTTTGGAAACGGGAGGTGACCTACTTATGAAAAGTAATATCAGAAGATGGAGTCAAACCTGACCTGTCAAGCTTAAAAGATTTTGAGAAAATCAGACGACCAACTACGAAGAAAGGACTGATGAATTGTTAGGCAAACTTAACTGGTTTACAGATCACGTTCCAGGCTTAAGCGAACATTTGATAGAAATAACGGACAAACTGAGCAATCCGACGGGAAAATTAGAGTGGACACCGGAGAATGACCAGACAATTGACAAAATTTTATCGATAATTAAATAACAACTTACACTGCACTTCCCAGATCCAAACGAGGAGTTTATACTAAAAACAGACGCTAGTGACCGGGGGATTAGTGATGTTCTTTTTCAAAGGGACAAGTTAGTCGGAATCTGCAGCAACAAACTTCACAATGCAGAACTTAATTACACAACAACCAAAAAAAATAACTCGCTATCATTAAAGATATCAAAAGACTTAAATCCATGATTCTAGGAGGCAGGATAACGGTTTACACATACCACAAGAACCTAACTTGCATAACATCCTGCATGAACAACCGGGAGCAACGCTGGCGACTATTTCTAGACGAATATAATGTAGAGTTACAGTACATCGAAGGGGAAAAGAATATCGAAGCAGATATGTTATCACGATGTTTTATTACACGAATGAAACTTATCCCAAAACACTCAGCAAACAAGATCCTTGAAAAAAATTCTACCCGAATACGAGAACGAATCTTAGAAAACAGTAATCGTCGAAATAAAGTAGATGAGGTCATAGAATACTATCACACATGGCTGGGCCACCCAGGGGTAACAAAATTGACCACCACAGTCCGCTCCTTGCTTAACATCCCAGAACTGACAAAAAAGATAACTAGACACACGCGGTATGCGTGCAATGCCACACACAAAAGCATCCCATCAGTCTAACACACAATAAGCGGGTACATCACAGCCGACAAACCTTTTAAACGAATAGCCATTGACTTATATGGCCCAGTGCCTCTGGCCTTTCAGTTCGACCAGAAGAATCGAGACAAAATAATGCTACTAGTAATAACTGATGTTTACTCCAGATAAACTCCATTACCGCCACAGAAAGTACATCTTCAGCCCAAATGTTAAGGATATTGCAGAAAAAATGGTTTAGCAAGTATGGAGAAACAGAAGAGATTATTTCCGATCAAGGAAGGCAATTCATCTCCCGGAACTTCGAACGCGAGTTGAAACAAAGAGGCATTAAACACACAACCTCGAGCGCCTATAATCCCACAGGCAACAGTATTGTAGAACGAGTGAATCAAACCTTTTGAACCGTGCTACGATGTACATAAGGGAAATCAATTAAAAAAACAATTATTACAGCAGAAAGAAACCTAAACTTGACGTATCACTCGGTTTTAAGGTCACTTCCATATGCAGTAATATTTTAACATAACCCCGTTAACACCGAACTCACAGAAACGCACTCCTGAAGAATTGGCAAAGAATAAATTAAAGAGACACCTTAAAGACCTTGAATAGAAAAACAAAGGCAAGAAACCAAAAGAATTTACAGTTGAACAGACAGTGTTACTCAAAACACCTTTTCCAGACAAATTGGATGTCAGATGGACTAAGCCCTATAGAATAACGAAATTTTTTACCAAAAAGAAATACCTACTTTTGAACATCGACGGCAAACAAACTAGAATTAGCATAAGACAAGTGAAGCCCTT
The DNA here is from genome assembly GCA_018237685.1 of Pachythone gigas. Taxonomy (NCBI): domain Eukaryota; kingdom Metazoa; phylum Arthropoda; class Insecta; order Lepidoptera; family Riodinidae; genus Pachythone; species Pachythone gigas. The sequence goes on along the minus strand of DVZQ01000003.1, from coordinate 39,204 downwards.
AAACCGGAAGCATGTCATGATTTTGACGTTACTCAGCTTTAATCTCGGCCTCCTTTTTAAAATTATCAATTTAAAAAAATACATGTTTTTAAAATCTTAAGAAACTAACGAGGAGGAGAAATAATGTAGCTAAACCTCGGCTGCAGGTCTCATAGCAATCAGTAACATCAGGATCGAGTGAGAAAGAAATACAACGCCCTAGGCTGAACTTCTCCTTGACTAATTAAAAAAAACTCACGTTTAATTTTGGAGAAAACGCAGATGACGCGTCAACACGTCAAAATGTAATATAAATAAAAAGCAAGACTACTCCTAAAAAAAAATGTTTTTTCCAAAAAATACAGTTAAACAGGACATGCCGGCATATTATTGGATATTTCCAAATGATTAATGGTGTGTTAAGATAATTCAAGCAATCCCATTACTGCGGAATCATATGCCGACAATTATATGTAATTATTATCGTACAAGGTTAATAAGCGTTTATTATTCTGATCATTGTTTCTGCATTAAGATTAACAAAAGGTACCAAGAAAGCCAGTTTACTGTCGCGCTCTACACCACCGACATACCATTGTCCGTGTATGTTACGTTAGCGATTATACATCAATTTAAAACAAACTTTGGTCTTGATATCTTTTATAGACTAAGGGTAATTTATATATAAAAATGATATAGGAAGTTAAGAGAAGACCATCTCATAACACGTCTATTTCTACGATTTTAGGACGAAGTCTTTCATCGTATCCACCAAGTCTTTCATTGTTACCTTCCACCTCTTCTAAAATAACATCTCTCAGCAGTTCAGTGTACCTAGTCACTGTTTTTTTTTCGATTTATATTAAGCTCATATGTTATCATAATAAGGTTTTCCTTTTTTAAAAATTTTAAATTATAAAAAACGTCTTTAAAACAAAGTTTGAAAGTTTTACAAAACGATCCCAACCTGATGTTTTTATAGGAGGAAGATTCCGAAGTACAACGCCATATAAAATCATCACGTTTTCCCGTTTTATTTAAAAAGTCATTTCAGTTCCAGGTCAGCACTTGTCATATTGCATAGAATTATTAATCAGCTTCATTTTTGCTAAATAAATTCACACGGAATCTTGATCGTTTAATATATCATAAAAACATGAACCTCAAAATATAATATTATGTATTTTAGAGTCTGTATAAACTAATTCTTCATCTAAAGCTCGTCTCCTCGAGACTCTCAACATTTTAAGGGGTGCGTTAAAAAATTTAAAACCGCCAGGAAACGTTTTCGCAACGAGTTTAGTAAAGGTGTTCTGTAATACAAGAAACTTATTGGCCTTGTAATGTCTCTCTAAGACATTAACCAATAGATTGCCATTATACCTATTTATTTTATTATATTTATTTTCCATGCTTCTATAAAATGACGTATTCTTTTGCAAAATATAAATTTAAAAAATAAAAATTTCTAGAAAATTGATGTGTTATTGATAACGCGGCATGAACATATTCAGAATAAAAGAACTAGTGTTTGTAATTTTTGCTTCATTCAAATATCATTGCATGATACAAGTTCGGATCGGATAATAAAGTATAATAAAGGGCAATAAAAGCACAGTTGTTATACGGAAGATTTTGTAAGAGGAGTCACGTACTGTAAACAATGCTTTTCTTTTGAATTTTTTCTTTCAACAACGAAGGACATGATCAGCTGTATATAAAGAATCATTAATACAAAGGACTGTATTATTATTTTCTTCATTCAAGAAATGAATACGTACTAAAGAGAAGCTTATGTATTGTGAAGTATAATTAATAGAGACGAAAATAATGGATTTTTTGAATAAAATAATATAAATAATAAAAGTTTTCCGCTTTAGAATAATTAGTCTATTTGTCTGTAAAAACACGTTCAATTTACAGTTAATTATAAAACACAAGAAAACAAGACCGTATGAATAACCTAGGCCGACTAAGTATGTTTCTTAAGCTATAAAATCACTTTTGAATATATCAAAATTACAATATAGTCTAATGTAAAATACTTTTTTTTTTGATTAAATTTATTAAACTAAATATACCAAGAGGGATCAAAATGACCCAAAAGGGGTAATTTAAAAAAAATTTTTTTTTAGAAATCAACCTATAAAAATATATATATATTTAAATATTTTACAGAAATCCGATTTTTTGTCCCGGTTTAGGTGGAACGTGGAATTTTAGCATTGTACAAAAGGTTTAAAAGGAAAACCAAGTAAAGCAAAGAGTTTCTTTAAGCACAATGCTAATGAAAAGTTAATGATTTAGATGTAAGATAGTCTAGGAAATATAGGTCTTAGAAATTTACAAACTGTTTCTTTAAATAATTTTTCGCGCTTAAGCGTAAAAGATATAGAAGAGGAAGTATTTGTAGATTCAGAAGAGGGTGTAGCTTTTATTTCAGAAGTTACTACAGGGGAAGAAGTTGAAAGTGAATCATTTTTGTTTCAAAAATGTTTTCTATGAAGTTGTTCTCCAAATATTCCGATATCAGATGAAGCTCTTGAAAAGCATTTGCTAAGCGCTCTATGCCATCCTTTGAGACAATTTGTGGTTCTGGGCATGTCATTGACTACTCTTTGGTAAACATTTTAGAAGCGAATATCATCAATTGATCTGTCTATATAATTCCTGTAAAAAAATCTACAAGTCCTTCGAATAAGCCGTTATAATGTAGTTGAATTATTTTTTCTTTTAAAATGCTAAAATAGTCCACGACCTTTTCAGGCTTAACGAATGATAATGCCGAAAGGTTTTGCACGTATTCCCTAAAAATAGAATTATTGTTATATGCTGAAACAAACAGCCATGCAAATTTAATTCCGGGAATTTTGTAAAAAACTTTTCTAGGAGTCATTTCAAACCCTAAAATTACGGCAATTGGGTTAAATTTTGGCACCTTGGTCAAAATGTAGTAACATATTTTATTGTAACCTGTTTGACTTTTAGAAGCCATAAACAAACATTAAAGGTATATTTTTCCCTTTAACATAGGTTACAAGAGTGTATAACTGCAAAACCCCGGTCGGACAAGACTTGAATGTTCCGTCCATTAAAATGACCTAGCTTTTTTCCAGATGAATAAGGTTTTCACCCGCGCAAAAAAAACAACTCTGTTTGGGTCATCTATACCAGAATCAAACTGAAAAACACCTCTTCCGTTGGCATATTTCGGATAGACGTAGGAATATCTTATGCTTACGGAGTAAAATTTAAGTGTTTGGTTTTACTAAATTTTTTAATCCTATCTGTTAAAGATTCAACAAAAGGTGTCTTTGCCAACTCTGTCTGCGATAACGTACTAATAAACCTGTAAATTAGTTCACGGGACGTCTTAGTAGTTTCTGCAGCTCTCGCCATCATCTTTTGAAGCCCGAACATAACTTGATTTTTTTCAAAATCGGGACCATGATTATGTTCAGTTGAACTTGCTATTACAAGTTCTTTCAATGTGTGAAAAGGTGCGACACATTGACCAAACCTACATTTCCATATTATTTTTTCTTCCGTTTTACTCCTAAAGTTGTAGGAGTGTCCTTTAAAAAGAAGTTTTGCTTTACCCTTTTTTTATAAAAAATTTTACCATTTCTTCAATATTGATATTTTCCATAGGGGTATTTTTTTAGCCCTTAACAAGGGACAAAACTCCGTTTTTTTGACACGAACGAAAAATCGGACAGCCCAGCCCCAAGAGGGGTATTTTATTTAAAAAAATCTTGTTATTTAGAAATCAACGTATAAAAATATAAAAATATTAAAATATTTAACGTATAATTGACATGCTTTGTTAAATATTTGGTTAAAAATAAACCCCTATTATGTAAAGTGGTTATATACTTTGTCAAAACAGTTTTTTATAAAATGTCTTTATGAGCAAGATATTTTTTTTATACCTAGATATACCAAGATGTGTCAAAATGACTTATTTTTTGAACGGGAAAAAAGTCAAAAATAATAAAAGGGATAGTTTGCATTTTTAAAAAACAAAAACAAAATTAAGACTTTGCAAACTTGTTAAAACCGATTAATTTTTTTGTTACGGTACAAGATAATATAAACCTTTTATTTTACAAACAATTAATCACAATTTTTACACAAATATATTTTTCTTGATGCACAACTCCCACATACACAGTTTTTACATTTATTACATATTGTTTGTAAAGCGAACCCAAAGCATCACTTTGTGTAAGACTAAACTGTAACCTTTTATTTGTTGTTTCGGACATTCGTCGATCAGGGGCCTTTCCGTTTGTTTATATGGGTTTTGGAGAAAAAATATCCTTCCAAAACTCCAACAACCAGAAATGCAGAGAACTAGGCTACGTAAGAGCACCAAGTCCGACGTCAATTATTCTGTCGCTTGACATTGTTGTTGCCTTATTTCCATTACAAAATCCTATTGAACATCTTTTTCGTTCCATAATGATCTATTATTTGATGAAATGCTGGTATCTAGACAGAAATTATCTTCACGCTTTATTTTTACTTTAGATCTAATCAAAAACTTTTTTCGTGTTATTTTCTCACCTGTAGTTTCTTTATATGAAATCCAACTATTTATTCCAACCAAATCTAAAATATTAAAAAAAACTTGGAGTGGCCACCTCCTAGAAGCAGATTTTGTTGTGTATTTTTTAGCCATCTGATCGGTCACATCAACACCAAATTTTGTTTTATTATAAAGTGCAACCGATTCAGGTAATTTTTTCCCTAATTTATCAATAGATATATTTTTATGGGTAGTACTAAGTATAAGTACTTTTTTATTAGGTTTACTCTTATAAATTGTAAGCGAACATTTGTTCGATTGATAAATCAAAGATGAAAATCGGGGCATAGTATCTTTTTTCTGCTTAAAAATGTTGGGTAATTTTTTTTGTTCGAGCGAAGAGTTCCAAGAATTGAAGTTTTTAGCCGAATCAATTTATTTGATAAAGGGATACTGGTAAAAAAGTTATCCATAGTTATTGTTCTGTTTTTCATTGTATAAGGCTCAACTAATTTCTTAACTACAAATTCACTAAGTGGCGTATTTTTGTTTCGATTTTCATCTTTACCTAAATATGGAAAGCCATTCGTAACATATTTCGTCTCAACATCAGATGATAACCAGAATTTAATACCAAACTTTTGTGATTTATTTGGCATGTACTGAATAAATCTGAATCTTGATTTAGTCGGAAATAGCTGTTCATCAACCGTTAAATGGCCTCCAGGCTTGAAACAGTTTTGGCTGTTGACTATAAATCGATCCCATATTACTGAAATCATCGCAAATTTATCACTTTTAAGCTTTATTGCTCGTTCACTTCTCTTGTCAAAACGTATAAACTGTAAAATTTCAGTAAAATCGTTCCTGCTCATGGTATTAGAAAAAAAAGATGGGCCCCATTTTTAATCCCAAAGATATTGTAATCGTAAATTCTTGCACTCATATGCACCTCTAGCATATAAGATAGCAATAAAAGCTGTTATTTTCGCGTTACTTATGGTCCATTTTTTTTCTAATACACGCGACGCTTCTAATTCTGTACAATTCTTTATATGATCTATCTATCACTTTATCATCGACCAGTAAAAAGAATGCGCTGCTAAAGTTTCCTAACATAATGTTTCTTTTGGCATGTGCGGTCGGACCATGCTCTTCTCTAAATTTATTCTTGTACTTATGTATCCCTGGACCACTCGATTCTTCTTTTCTCGTCCAAACAGTTCCGTCCTTGGCATAAAGAATTGAATCATTATCTTCATCACCAGCAACATCCGAGTTAGAAGATAAAGTAAGAGATAGTTTTTTTATCTTAGGATTTTTCGAGGAACTTTTTTGCTATTTTGATCATAGTTTTCTTTCTCAAAAATTGTTTCATCATTACATTCGTAAGAATCTAACTCGTCGTCTGAATCTTGTGACATTGTCTGGTCGTAAAACATTTCACTATCAAACGAATCTCTTTCAACATCTGAAAACTTCTGTGGTATATCAGTTGCTTTTTCTAAGTATAATTGAATTTTTTCTTTTCTTGACATTTTTAAGGGTGCATTATCTAAAAAAGTCGAAAGAAAAAACTAAACGAAAAATGCGATTACCAAATACAAAAATACAAAACAAGCTCAAAAATAGATCATTTTAGTGGTATTAGTAAAGACATATCAAAGCCATACAATTTTCCGTTATTTCTTTTTGTATGATCATATAAAAATATTTGAAAAAAAAACAATTATAACTTTAATTTTTTATACATGTAAAAATGTGTTTACATTCTTATAATACAAAATTTTCTTTTCTTATTGTCTTTCATATAAATAAGTCTTTTATTATCACTTAATAATCCAAAACAACGTTAGTAGCTTTTAATAAATATTTAAATTACCATCACTTTTTTTTGTTGCAGTTGTAAAAAAGACTAATTCGATCTTTGCAATACAAAATAAAAATTATACATGCAATTAAGTCTGTTTATAAAAACTTAAAACAGTATTTTTGTGGTCAATTTTCTACCTATTACTTTGTATAACGTCATATATATGACACTTTTTCACCAGAAAAACGTATAAAAAAGTTATTTAAGTCCAAATTAAAATGATTTTTGTTAACGCTAGCCGGAACACTATTAGAATAAATGGATTTAATACAAGGTTTAGCAATATTCTTAGTCATGTTATTGCAAGAACTTGTCCTTAAATACTTTTAAGGCAAGATCTGAAACAATGTAAGAGAACATGTTTTAGATCAGGGAGACGACGGTGTCATATATGATGACTTAGTTTGACCGCCGGCAACAGATTTTATTTTCATTCGTTTTGTTCAAGCTAAAATTACCTCGCTAAAAATTTTTGACTGCTTAACCCGTGCAAAAAAATAAGTCATTTTGACCCATCTTGGTATATCTAGGTATTAAAGAAAAATTGGTATATCTAGTGTTAAAAACATAGACCAATCAATAATTCAAGTGATGAATTTTTTAAATTACGTCTACGCTCGTGTAAAATGTTTTTGAGGTAGAAAATTTTTGTACAACTATTGTTGTTGTTAAAGGAATTTGTGAAAAAATTTGATCCTGTAAAGTGCAATTTTTTTTAACAAAAATTCATAAAAAAAGTTAAATCCGGGGATTTCTCATTAGATTGTCTAGTTTTTCTTTTGAAAAGTCATTGTCATTTTTTCCAATAGCATCTTTAAAAATAGATATTTGTTCCTCAGTAGATAAAGATTCATTTTCTAACTTTGTAATTGTTTTAGCTATGAATTCATATTTTTTAACCAACTTTATCTCTTCAATCAAATCATCATCCGTAAAAAGACTTAAAAAATCATATGAGCAATTTTCAGAATTAGAAATTGTGCATGCAAATATTTTAATTTCATTATAATTATTAAAAATATAACAAACTCGACCCATGTTCCCGTCTAGTAATGATAGGAAACTTTGGCAGACTTAAACCGGATGTTGTTTCATGAATCTGCTGATTGTTGCGGTTATTTGTTAACAATCTCTTCACTTCGGACACAACAAAATTCAATTTTCTACACCTGTTTCTAATTTCTTTACATAAACGGTGAAACAGGTGGCATAAGCAGGTTATGTGCTTTAATTCGGGTATTATATCTTTTAATAACTTTCCGACTTTAACAGCATATGGTGCTTGGTCGGAAAGAATAAGCTTGATTTTTTTGAAAAAAATTTTTCCACCATGTAGTTTCATTAAAAAATTAATAATTTCTTGATTAATATTAACTGCATTCGTTCTCTCTAATTCAATTGATCTAAACAACACAGCCGCTTTCGTTCTACTTTACTGCATTCTCCGGCAAGTAAATGCAATATATAACGCCCATTTGCGTCTGTGGTTTCATCAAACATCAAATAAATATTTTTGTCTGATAGATTTTTGTATTGCTGTTCCATTTCATCATAAACTTTGCCTAGCAAAGTTTTACGAAACCAAGATTCAGATTTAATGGTTTTACTCGCATAATTTTCGCGAAAACTTCTAGAAGCTGGATTTTCTAATTTATGAAGCGGAATTTGAGCCTCACAAAAAGCTCTAACTGGCGCAAAATCGAAGTCCGAAGAAATCTCATACACTTTATTTGATAGAGTAAAAAAGATTTCTCTGCATAAAAGAAGACTGTTTATTCTTTTTATGGATTTTTGTTTTAGTAAGCTGTAACAAATTAGCAGTTCCATTTTTTGGAACGTAATTAAAACTTGTTGCGCATAATTTGCACATTACAACATTCCTACTATTGTAAAACACTTGTTTTTCTGGATAATCTTTTTAAACGGTGAAATTTTCTAAATTTTTCATGTGCCAAAATAATTGGGGTTTAAAAAATTGTACCATTTTTTATCCGGTCTTACGTTATTAGCTAAGTTTTTAAAAAATAACGATAAGTAATTGTTTAATGTAATATGCAAAAAAGCTTTAAAAGTCGTTAATTTTATAATCTTATATTAAAAACCTAGACAAGTTACGAAAAAATATCGAGTTTGTTTGACTAAAAAAATTATTTGAAAGAACGGCACAAAAAGTGTCTTGATGCAGTTGTTATAATAACATGTAATCATAAACCTCTCGTTATATGACAACAACGTTTAACTATTGGCGTATGACTGTTTGACACCCGCATTGAAAATTTTAAAACACCCCCCTTAAAAAAAAATATGGCAAGATTAAGAAGAACAAAATTTGTTGAAACCGATGAGATTTTCGACGAAAAAATGTTTTTAATGCTGGAAATTAATAAAAAAATTTTTCTACAGACGTTTAATGATGCTGAAACTGCTTGTACCTTCCTTGCACGCTGTTCATTAATTAAAACAACTTTTACTGTACTTTATGCAATTCTGAGAGGCCAATGAGGTTTGTAAGAAAAGCTTTATTAGTTGATGGCTTCATTTGGAACTGTCTAAAGCCATGCTCTTCTTCAAAATCAATTAGAAGCGGGTCTATTATCGAAAAATTCAAAATTAAGTTTTCGTAATATCATCAAGTTGATATACAAGTATGTAACCAAGCCTCCTACCTCGAAATTGCACATGATCTCGAAATAAACAGGAAAACCGCTAGGTTATACGGTCTTTTATGTCGAGATCGCATTATCGAGGAGATAATGACAAACAATCAAAGATTGTGAGGTCTTGATGAGTTTGGCATCTCGAAAATCGTAGAGATCAACGAGAGACTATTCTTTCGTGCAAAGTACAATCAAGGCAATCATACCACTGGTCAATGGTATGTAGGGGAATAGAAAGAGGTAGTAAAAAAGCCTTTCTTGTTCCTGTAGCTAGTAGAAATACTGCTACTCTCCTTTAGGTAATGCAAGAAAATGTACTACCTGGCTCGATTGTGATCACTGATCAGTGGAGAACTTATGGCACCTCATTGAGGCAAATCACAGGTATGGAATACAGAACTGTAAATCATTCTCTTAATTTTGCTAATCCAAATGATCCTGATACCCATACTCAGGGCATTGCATGGTTTTGGTCAATATCCAAGAAGTATGCTCGATCTAGCAAGGAATTAAACAGGATGAACATTATGATTATCTAGTACAATTAATATGGACCTATAACATACCTAAAAGACAACATTAAAACTATCTATTCTTACTTTTAAGCAAAAATCATGAAGATCTAATTTTTTTTGTAACTCTTTTTTAACCCTTCTTTTTTTGTTTTTCAATGCGGGCATGTGCTGGTCAGATACCTATATGGTCTTATTTGGCCCTATAAACTGCTATGCTTCTCTTTTTAAAACTTCAATGCAAGCTCTTTACATAATTTCTTTGGTATTGAGTTCCATTCTCTCAATATGGCTGCCTTTAGTTCATGTCGGTTTTTAAATATCATTCCCTTCAATTTCTTTTTAATTAAGGCCCAAAAGGTCTCGATGGGGTTTAAGTCTGATGATTGGGCGGGCCACGGAAGCAAATCAATAGGTTTATTGGCAAAATAGGACTTTGCAAGCTTAGATGTATGCTTAGGATCGTTATCTTGTTGAAAATATTTACTACTTAGGCCCATCATAATAGCTGATTTCGAGATTGTTCGATAGAATATCAACATACTTTGCTGCGTCACATTTTTATCTATAAAAACTAGTTTCCCTACGCCGTCATACGAGAAACATCCCCATACCATCACGGACCCCCCTCCAAATTTAATAGTAGGCGTTAAATTCTTCATTAAAAGTCCCGTTGAAGGATCTCGCCAAACAAAACACTTGCCATCGGAGTAAACAAGATTAAATTTACTCTCATCCGTAAATATAATTTTCTTGATCTCCTTATTGGACATTCCAATAAATTTCCTTGCATGTTCAACCCTAGCCTTAATATTTTTTTGAAAGGGGTAATTTTTTATAGATGTAAGGCTTAAGGAAATGCCAGTTTTATTCTCGAACTCTACAGATAGTTTTCTCAAAAATGTTTTAAGTTTTTTTGGTGCTTATAGCGAATTCGGCCGGGTTTTTTTAACCCCCGTTTTGGAACAAAAAATAGAACATAAACAAAACAAAAATTTATTCAAGTAGTTTTTTCAGTATTTCACAATATATTTTATAAAAACCTTCTAAATCTCCTTCATCGATAATTCTTTGTCGAAAAATGAACTCAGCAAGCCAAACATCCAACTCAGTATTTCGAACACCGTGCTCTTTTGTAACTTCTGACTTCATCCTTGACCAAACATTTTCAATGTTGTTTGTATGAATCCCATCTTCTGTGATAAAACCTAAAGAATGGTTTACAACCCTGTGTTCAAGACCTAAGTTACGTGCAACACCTGGATAACTTGGATGTCCATCGCTTTGAAGAATAGAACCGTCTGCGATACGGCCTTGGAGTGCTCGAGTAAGAGATTCGATTGATCTGTTCTCCACCCTGCATACGAACACATTAGAAGGATCGCAAGCGTCTACAATACCAATAATCCAGATTGTATCCCGAATTTGATCATCGACTGAGGTAGGTGACCTTATTTTTCCCCTCCTGCATATAACTGATTCGTCAACCTGGACAATTTGGCCTTCTCCACCTATTTTCGTATTATTATTTACTGCTTCTTTGAATATTTGTCTTAATTTTTTCTTAATTGTGGCTATTGTAGAACCAGCTACACCCGTCTTGGATCTAATTTGAAAATAGCTAGACCTATTCATTATCATAAATATAACTTCACAAAATACTGGAAGGCTTACTTTACAGCCTTTATTAATAGGTATTCTAACACTACATTTGTAAAAAGTACATCTATATGCAGCCCTTACTGCTTCTCTTTCAACATATTCTACTATTTTAGATGTAGAACCACATTTTGAGCACAAAACAGTTTCCTCAATTATTTCTAACTTAATAAGCGCTTGTAAACAATCAGAAAGACTACAAAAAAGCATTCTAACGCTTGTTAGAAGCGTTTCGGTGCTTCTATAGCGCATTCGGCCGGATTCATTATTTTCGAACATTTTAGGGGTCTTTTTTTTTAGAAAAAAAAACCCGGCCGAATACGCTATAAGCACCCCTCTTTCAATCCCTCCAACATACCATTGTTCATCTCTTATGCGTCCTTGATTATACTTCCTTTAAAAAATAAACTTTCATCTATCTCAACTATCTTTCTGCTACCATCAGTATTAAACCCTCCTATTCTTTCTGATCTCATTACAGTAAAGTAACAAATCGCTTCCCTAATTAAATCAGTTATTTTTTTGACAGAATCGGGATCTCTTTGTATTTCCCATGCTATATCATCGAATGAATCTCCTTTTAAATACAGTTTGTTCAAAATAGATTGCAACAAAAATTACCCTGAAAAAAGTCACTTAAAAAATAAAAAAAATAATACAATATTTAATATTGTCTATTTAACAAACATTTAATTTTAGTAGTTTTCGGTCTGTAACTTCAAAAACGCAGCTTAATGGAATAAATTTAATAAATGTTAAAAAAAGAATGCAATTTTTTATTTAATACTTAGTATGATGGCCACCCGCCCTTTGAACAGCTAAAACACGATTTTTAAAACCTTTACATAATTTATAACAGGTTTCTGGTGAAATTGAGTTCCAAGCAGCAAGTATATTTGCTTTATGCTCTTCTTTGTTTTTCGGTATCAGATGCTCATTTTTCTTTTTAACAATAGCCCAAGCTGCCTCAATTGAATTCAAATCAGGCGATTGGGGAGGCCAATCAAGGACCGGGATCTGCTCATCCTCGAAATATGCTTTCGCAAGCCTTGAGGTGTGCTTTGGGTCGTTATCTTGCTGAAAGATAAAACTGTCAAGACCCATAAGCTCAGCCGATTCTTCGAGGTTATTCGCTAAAATGTTTATATAGCGCGCAGAGTCCATCTTTGTATCGATGAACTCTAACCTCCCTACGCCATTACATGATATACATCCCCATACCATGACTGACCCCCCTCCGAATTTGACCGTAGGCGTAATGTTTTTTGGATGGAGGCTTGTACCGGGCCTTCTCCAGGTTTTTACATGTCCATCTGAGTGCAACATCTTAAATTTACACTCATCGGAAAATATTATATGCTTCATATTATCATCCGAAATCCTTAACATTTTGGCAGTTTTTTCTTTCCTTAATTCGACGTGCCTTTTTGTGCGCAAAGGCTTTTTTATAAAAGTAAATGCATATATACCGTGTTCATTGAGTACATTTCTAATAGTAGTATATGAAACATTTTTTAACTTCTTTGTTCAACTTTATTGAACACTTTCTTAATGATGTTTTTGGATTTTTGATAATATTTTTTCGATAGTGGTAAAATCTTTGCTGTCAACAGCTCTTGGTCGTCCGCTTGTTTTAAAATCGTCTAAACTTCCTCTTTCATTAAACTTTTTTAACGTTTTGCTCACAGTACTCTTATGGACAGATAATTTTTCTGAAATTTTTACCTGACTATAACCTTCTTGAAATAGTGTTACTATTTGCGAGCGAGTAAAAACAGAAATAGACATAAATGAGGGATTTTCAATAAAAAAAGAAAATCGTTTTGGAGGGAAAATTAGGTTTTTTCAAAAGTTGCATTCTTTTTTGAACAAAAATAAAAAAAAAAACAAGTCTTTGTATGAAATAAAGAAGTTATAAGCAAAGATAGTTTACTAAAATAATTGTAAAATGTATTTAACATTGTAAAAATTTGTTTAAAAACTTTTTAAGTGATGTTGACATTCAGTAATCGTTGTTGCATTCTTTTTTGAACAAACTGTATTTTGTTATATTTCTTAACATTTTTAAAAAAAATTGTTTTGACACGCTGTGAGGGCTGTACGAGCTCACTCTTGGTTGGATTTATACTTTGATACAGAGGTGAGAAACTTTTTTTTTTTTTGAATTTTATTTTTATTCAAACTGCAGCCCTTAATAAAAATATGCACCAAACTCAAACAAAGACCACCAAAAAAATGTTTCTTCGGCATTGATAGGTAGTTCAAATAGGTTTTTAGATTATTGCATTTTCGTTTAGTTTGCACATTTTTTTCTTTAGTGATTGTCGTAGGAGCTCTTGTATGCTACTTCAATTTTACTTCTTTGAAATTTGTGTTTTTAGAATTTTTTTTTAAATAACCCCTAAGCAATGTAAAGCAGCAACAATAAATATTAACCAACCGACAGTGATACTTATCAAAAAAAAACAATATCTTTGAAATGCATTGTGTGGTCCTGTTTGCTGTTTCCTGTTTTAGATCATTGCTAGTAGATAGTTTGTAGGCGTTTTTTAAATGCAATTATTATGCTAAAATTTAAGGTTACTGATAAATAAAGGTTTTAATAAGATGCCACTTTTAGCAATATTAAAATGTTATTTTTAATTAACTTAAATGATGGCTTTTTAGCATTGTTTATTTCTAAGATAAAACCGATTTATCAAATGCATAAAACAAATGTGACTAATTGTTTACAACAAAACAAATAGAATTATAATTTTTTATTTTTTTTTGTGCCGACTTTCGAAAGGTTTAACAAATCATCAAACTTATACATTCTTAGGTTCTCGTCGGTGTAATGTCCTTAATCTATAGCCGTTTCCGTATCGCGATTATTTACATGATGTCCCGTTGATTTAATACCATTATCTTTTTCATCTTTGCTTTAGAAGTTAGATTCACGCTTGAATTTAATTTTTGTTTCTTCTTTATATATTATATTTTCTTTTTTATCTGTTTTTATTTCTTCTTAATTTATTTTTATTGCTTTTTATGTTGTTTCTGTTTCTATTTTCACAATTACGGATTCTGCTTGTTTTGTTTTTTCATTATGATTTTCAAATAATGCCCGCATTTTCTAAAGGTCATACTTTCTTTCGCTTATTTGTATTTTGTTTTGTATTACAACATTTGTGTTTGTATTATGTTCAATAGATGTAGTTTCGTTGGTATCAGTTTCAGGTGAAATAACATCATTACGACAAGTATTAACATATGTGTTAATGATATTACCTGTTGATATGGTTGTTGTTTATAATAAGGGTTCGAAATCTATCATAATAGTTTGTGTTCTTGTGTTTCTTCTTTGTATCTTTTCTGTTAGATTGCATTTGTTTACTTTTTAAGGGTTTTATTTATATTTAATCTAAAACAAACATAACGGCTTTTTTGATAAACTTAAAGCATTTTAAACAAGCAAACAACAAAATTTAAATTTTAATCAATCCGATAACGGCCCTGTCTGTATAAATAATTAATTTTTTATTTAAATAATTTAAATTGAGATTAATTCAAATTGTAAAAATATTTATGATAAAGTATACACTTCATATATGTAAGAAACTTAAAAATCTTTTCTTAAATGCGGTAAGAATCTGATAGATGCAAAAAGTCTTAATCATACATTCTATAAATTCAAAAAAAAAACTTGTATTAGATCAGTCTTTTATTTTCATAAAACCAAAGATTGTCTTCCATAAAACGTCTAAAAAATTTGATACAGTTTTAGTTTTTGTCAGTATTTATGTTGTGGCTTTTGTAAAGCTTATAATGACCTGTACAGCAAGATAGAGCATTTTCACTTTTTAATGGCAAAACCTATTGTTGTAACCCGACGTCTGGATAACGCCTCTAAGCTTGTTTTCGATTACACTTTTTATATAATTTATTTTATTGTTGTTGTTAAAGTGGTTCGTTTCACTTTCCTTGTCATTCTTTTTGTTCATTTTTCGTAAGGGTAAAAATAAAAATTTTCTAAAAACAAAAAAAATGTGGAGAATACCACACAATTATATATTCTTAGAGGTTTTGTTTCGATGTTATTGATTGTTGTCCTGTATTGCAAATAATCATTTTAGCGAAGTCAAGATTCAAATTAGCATTGTATTCTATAGGAATAACTCTTTTAACCATATATTTGTCTTTTCTAATTTTTTTTGTCTCAATGCTAGACTGTTTCTTAAAGCTTTCCCTTCTACATACTTTTTTACCCTTCCTTTAAATTGTCTCCATGTTATTTTTAAAAAATTTTCTTCATTGTTTAATAATAAGTCTATGGTTTTTTCGTCACTGTTGAAAAGAAGAAACTCCATCTATCCTAATCTAACACAATAATTTTTGCTTTAAAATATTAATCAAACTTCGTGCAATCTACTGGTTCATATTCTAATCTGAATACTATGGTTTTTGTGCTATTTATCTTGCCCGCTACGGGTGTCATGTCGAGAACAGTTAACAAAAGGTACTTTATTACAAGAGCTCTCATTTTAATATACCCATTGTTTCATTTTATACACCCATATAATTAAAAAATTTAAACTTTTTAATGCCCCTTAAAATGGTTAGAAAACAAAGAAAAACAGTAACTGAAGAGGTCAGAAACATGGTTTTGAGACTAGCTGACGACGAAGAACTTTCTATTGCTAGTATACCGAGGGCGGTCGATTTAAATCGTAAAACCGTTTCTAATATAATAGCAAATAGAGAAAACCATGCAGTTAGGCAAACGGCTCCGACTGCAAGAGAAAATGTAATTCGTTTTGATACTCAGGTAATTAATAATATTGTTGCCTGTAAAAACGATTTAACTCTTAAAGAGATAGGTGAGGAGCTTAGAGAAAGGACAAATATTTCTTTATCGCGTGCAACAATATCGCGAAGGTTAAAAAAATTAAATATTACACGAAAGAGACTGTCATTAATACCTGTAGAACGAAATTCTACAGAAAAAATTAATTTGAGAAGTATTTACGCAGCCGAATTGGCTCGATACTCTCCAGAAAACCTTGTTTTTCTGGATGAATTGGATTTAACGAACATTTATCTCGTAAATACGGTTATTCTTTGAAAAGAGTAAAAGCATACAAGAGTGTTCCAGCCAATCGTGGGCGTAATATAAGCTGCATGTGTGTTATTACTATGGATGGATTAATAGCACACGAGCAGATAAGAGGAGCCTATAACTCAGCATCTTTTATAGATTTCCTAGAAAACAAACTTTCTGATTATTTTAGAACAAACCCTGATACAATATTATTAATGGATAATGCTCGCTTTCATCATTCAAACGATGTTATACAGAAAATGAATGCTTTAGGAATTAATCATATGTTCTTACCTCCTTATTCACCTCAGTTGAACCCAATTGAAGAGTTTTTTTCTATGTTAAAATCCAGGTATAATTTTTTTCGTTCTCCAGATATGACCATTGAAAGTAGTATTAATGCAATTTTAAGCTTAGCATATATATTAGAATGTTTTGGTTTTTTTAATAACATGTTAACTTGGCTTGAGAAGGCAAGGCAAAGAGAAGTTTTTATTTAATAAATTTTTGTAGTTATTTTTGATTAAATCACGTGGGTATATAAAAATATAACGATGGGCATATAGAAATGAATTATGGGTATAGAAAATGTAAACCCCTGAATTATAGTGACTTAAATAGCCTAGGAGTAACACCACTTACTTCCATATTAGTTTTGTTCACTGCTCATTCCGTTCCGAAAAATTGATTTATGAAATAAAATTTCATTCATTTGGGGATATTAAAAAGTAAACAAATTTTAATTTTTTGTAAAGTAGTATTGTTAATAGATATTGTTTATTTAGATAGTAAAGGGTGTTTAAACAACTAATTGATGATTTTAAAATTGATATGCCAATTAGAAACTAAATTCTTGTAAAATATAATTGCACCATTTAGAAGTATAAAACTTAATTTTTTCGAACGATACTGTAAATATTCATAAAAGAATGCAATTTTTATGCATGATCGGAACCAAAAAGTATATAAAAAAATATTATATTTCTTTTGCTGTAACTTTTTTACTCCTTGAAATTACCCAAAAGACCAAAAAGGCTCTTGTACAACTAAAAACACTATAATTCTGACTAAGGTTGGAGAATATAAGAAGAAAAGCTTTATATAAAGAGATTAAAATAATTTTAACTATATACAGTAGACGAAAGAGAGTTTAATTTGATACTATACGTTGCAACGCTTTATAACACAGACTGTTTGTCAAAAAAAAAGGTAAAAAATGAGCTAAGGTTTAAGATAGTAACATTTGCGGTGATATTAAAAAATATACACATAGACTACTTAATGTCTTAAAGATCACGTGTACGTGCATTCGTTTTAGACACTCAACTTTAAAAGTAAATTTAAACAAATTCGATTATATTTTACATTACAAGAGCAAACATAAAAAAATAACGGATACTTTTAGTTTTTTAAGTTTTGATTTTTTCTTAGATTTAAAATCAAATATTTGTTGTTAGATTTTAGCAAAAAACTGATTTTCCGCATTTACTTCTCTAAAAGTTTACCACGCGGTTCTTATATTACAAGGAAAGATTTCTTTTTATGTTTTGCGGTCGTTTTGGTGTTTTTAGGACATTTAACAATGTAATTAGCCTCTTGTAACTCATTATTATTTTTTGTTTCTTAGATAGACCAACCCTTGTGCCCAAAAATAAAATTTTAAAAAGTACAAATTTTTGATGCAGGGTAAAATTGAAAAAGAAAGTCTTATAAGCCTTATTATTCATTAACTAAAAGAAAAATCTAAAGAAGAATATTTATGTCGCAGATGCTTCCTGATGACTATCAGTCCTGTGACGATGCATCTGCGTCTCACCTTTATTACGTATGTTTTATATCTGTTACTTATATTTCATACACAAATATAAATAGTCACATGTTGTTGGGACGATGCAGAACAACAATGAGAAACAAATAAATCCTCGCACTAATAAATACAGCTTGTCTTCTAACTACAATTTTTAATAACAAATAGTAATTTCATTGAAAAATGCTAATTGTTGTTAAATTTAATTTTAGCTTTTAGGTTTTTTATTTAGAATTGAACGGTGTTTGTAGCTCATGTGATTGTCTTGCACTCTTTTATTATCAAATTTTGTTTATCAAAAGAAATATTAACAAAAAATTCATAATCAAAAAAATAAACAGTATTTATTTTTTTATTTGTTATGCGAAATGAAGATAATGTGAGCTACACAATTACTGTCACACAGAGGAGAGGTATTTAATTCATATTTATTGTTTGGATTCATCCCTGCAGAGGGTATCAAGTATTTAAGCTTTTTTTTGTTTTTTTCTGGCCTGCGGTTGATTAAACAAACAAAAAACGAATTAATCATTCATTAGTCGCTACTAAAGGGTGAGAGCGCGTTAGAAAGGCTGTCGCCTGACAGAAAATATTGGCTTAACTTTAAAGATATAAAGGAGTTATAGGTAAATTCCTATTTTCTGCCGACATAAAATATTGCAAAATTATGCGCATGAGTAATTTTTAAAAAAATTTGTCCTTTATGAGCGGGAAAGAATTGCAAATAGAAATAACAGAACACATATCTTGACCAGACAAAATCTA
Source organism: Pachythone gigas (assembly GCA_018237685.1). Classification (NCBI taxonomy): domain Eukaryota; kingdom Metazoa; phylum Arthropoda; class Insecta; order Lepidoptera; family Riodinidae; genus Pachythone; species Pachythone gigas. The sequence continues at coordinate 20,341 of DVZQ01000003.1, read as the reverse complement.
AAACATCAATTTTTCGTACGAATATATAACGAGGAAAAAACTAAAACTGCCTTAGGTGAAATACATTTTTTTTTTGTTTAGCTTGGGTTATTTAATTACTCTGTTTTTTGTCCTTTATGTTCGAACCAAATGAAGTTACCCAAAAAAATTAAGATTCACGATAGATATACATGGATATGCCAAAGACCATGCAGAAAAGAAGTTATTGCATGATCTAATTCTGTATTTAAAGGAATTAAAGCGCCTATATGCAAATTTTTCAGTTTTATGTTTATGTGGTATACGGATAGCCAAAACCAAGATATTTGCCGAGAAAATAATTTAAACAAAAACACACTTACTTCCTGGTGTATTACCATTCGTGAGACTTTACAGAATCATCTTATTGAAAACAGAGAATCAGTAGGGGGTATTGATGAATACGGGAGAAGCAAAATTGTAATAATAGATGAGTCGTTGTTTTTATAAAAAAAAATAATAGAGTACATAGGAGAATCCTGGGTCTTCGGCTTATTTGAGCAGGGTCAACTAGCTGTGCTTTTTCTCGGTCCCAAATAGATCTGCAGCAACCCTTCTGCCTTTAATCTGATATAATTGCCTGCTGGGGACGACAATTATTGGTGATTGTTGGGTTGCGTATAATGCATTATCACAAGATCCAAATTTTAAACACTTTCAAGTCAATTATAATTATTATTGAGTTCTAAACCATTTATAATTTTTTTTTATCATTTTGTTCATCGCCAGACATGGGTCAAAGAGGAAATTATTAAGTAATACCAATATAGCAAATAGAAGTCACATATATACAAAACGAGGCCAACCGTTGTACGACTGTACGACAATTATATTCAAGGAAGGACATCTATAATTAATTACATAGGAGAAATTAAAAGAAATACAAACTATAACACACAAATAACATTGAATTGTGACATAATTAAGGTAGATAAATTTATAGAAAATTGTTCTTCTTACTCGATTATATATTATGAAATTTTAGTTTAATTTGATGAGGTGTATCTTAACGAATATTTTTACTATCAGAATGCATATTATTTATACAACAATTTAAGTAAATCTACATCATACTTGGCACAATTATAAAAATATTTACGGATTTTGCAATTTCATAAGAAATGAGAAAATACATATCAAGTTATAAAAATAACGGGACTGATTTTTAGTATTTACACAATTTGAGTATTTTTTAAACAAGTTGAAACATAGAATGATAGAAAATTTGAATGATTTAATATATGCATGAGAATTAAAGAGCAAAATTGATAGTTTTTTACAAAGTTAGTTAAACTATCAGAAGATGACGAAATATTTATGAAAAAGTAGACGTTCATAATCAGAAATTGAAAAAAATATTTTATTATCTATATAGGTCAACATTTCTAACATTTCTAGCAATTATTGACAGTATGACTGTGAAGATTAAAGAAGATGATGTATTTTAGTTGTCAAATCAATTAAATTTAACCAAAGAAAATACTTTTGTACGCTTTAAAAAGCAAAATAAGACTTTTGAAGTGTATAAAAAGACATTTTTCTTTGTTAAATGTTCTTTTTTGACTGTTTTATTGCGTGTCTTAATTTATTTTATCATCAGTGAACGAATTAAAATTTAATAAAAAGAATTTTAAATTTTAGATTTTAATTTACTGCTATGGCCTGTGAGCATCAACCACTTTTTCATTCTTAAATGTAAAACATGTAAATCTTTATAAAGTTTAGGTAGCAAATGCGCTTTATAAAACTTACAACAAAACCTACAACAAAACTTTCTGCATGAATATCTATTTATTACAATGAGTTTTTAAACAAGATGAATTCAGGTATTTCATTCAAACAAATTTGGTGAAAAGGAGAGTACAGAACCAATTGGATTATTGATACTGACCATTACAAACAATGACAAATTTATTACATCTTTATCTTTTGTTCTCGTAAATTATTTCTGTGATTTTACGCATAAAAGGCTAAATACATTTTATTTTATAGAGTAGGACTTGTAAGTTGTAGCTTATACGATATATTAAATTCGGATCTTTAATTTTTTATAGCGCAAAGATTCTAATAATGTCTTTTAAGTTGCCAATATTGCAAGACAGCCTATAATATCTTCTCAAAAACTTACTTTGTTTATATCAAATCAGTTTCAATATGCTGATTACTGTAAAGATTTGAATTTGGCTGTCGATCTAAAAAATATAAATTTCTAAAATAAAAAAGCAAGGATGTAAAATTATTAGAAGAAAGCATTATTTTTTTTGCAAATTTTTAAGGGCGTAATGTTTTGAGATTGTTTATGTTCTAAGAAATTTTTTTTAAAATGAAATGGAATTTAAGTATATAACCTAATAAACAGAACTTTTCTATAATTTCAATCCAGACTTATAGGCACATACCATACACAAAAAGTTGTTTACAAAAATTTTTATGAATTGACGATAAATAAGATTTCTGTCTTAATTTTCAAAAAAGGCGCATAAAGGTTTTATGAACCATTCAAAACAAAAAAACGTATTTTGACGCAATAGAAGAAAGGGTTTAAACAGAAATGAAGACGATACAAAAAAAAAAGATTAGTTTATATCAGCAAAGTAAGTGTTTACTGCATCTAAGGAATGATGTAAAAGGACGTAAATCATCTGTCAAAAAGAATGTTTTGAGGGTGCTCTTAATTTTTTCTTACTTCTTTTTGATGATGTTTAAAATAACATTTGTAAAAAGTAAATGAATGCAGATAATAAAGGTAAAATCTTATTTTAAATAGAGATAGTAGCAATCTAAGAAAAAACGAGATACGTTTGAAATTAGATGAAATATGAACAGGATGCGTCTTTTAATTGGTAAACACATGCGGATTTTGATGGTTTTATTAGGAAAAGGAATCGTAAATGTGAGATTAAGAAATCTATGATTACAAATGGTAATACTTTGAAGAATGATAGGATTAAATTTGGACTGTAAATGCTTTAAAGATCTTATCAAGACTATATATTTAGAAATAAAAAATTGAGCTTGAAAAGAGATCTACAGTCTGTAAAATATAAAGCGCATATTTTTTTACCCATGTCTTATTAAGCCAAAAATGTCTGTAAAAGATATGTTTAGGATGTATCTAAAAAATTAGTACATTCGAAGATTTGCTTTTTGATAAATTATTACAAAATTGCTATATTTCTCGTTTTTTTATCTAAATTGTAAAATAATAAACGCATATTTTTTACAAACCCAAATAAGTATATGGTAATTCCCTCCAAAAACGTTATATTGTTTTTTTTACTAGTCCTAATTATGAGATTAACTGATTTTGAAAAAGGAAGAATTATTACGCTTTACCAAGAAAATTTTACTCAGGTGCAAATCAGCAAAAAAATGAAAGCAAATCAAAGCACAGTTTCCAGGTTGATAAAAAACATGATACTTTAGGAGTTACGGATAATTTAGAAGGTTCTGGAAGAATTAGATTGTTTCAAAACAATGACATAGACCTTGTAAAAAAAATTAATTCTAAAAACCCAAAATTATCATTGCGTGAGACACAAAGGAATTTACGTAAAAGACTGGGAAAGATATTTCACATACAACCGTAAAAAATATATTAAATTAGAATCATATTTTTTATATTCTCCCATTAAAAAACCACTTCTATCAGAAAAAAACATTTTGAATAGGTTCGAAAAATCAAAAAAGTTTATTGCTCTTTCAGATGACGAAATAAAAACTACAATATTCTCGGATGAGTGCAAATTTCCTCTATTTGATCCTGATAAAACGTCATCAGTTTGGAGAAAGCCTTCTACTGGGCTGCAAAAAAAAAATTTGACTCCAACTGTGAAATACGGGGGTGGGTCAGTCATGGTTTGGGGCTGTTTCTCATATCATGGTGTTGGGAGGCTGGTTTTCATAGACGGAATTATGGATGCAGCTAAATACGTAGATATTTTATCAAATAATCTCAATGCAGCGGCTAGTCTGATGGGGCTTGACTCGTTTATATTCCAGCAAGACAATGACCCGAAACACACTTCCAAGCTCGCAAGACATTTTTTCGAGCGTAAAAATATTGATTTGATAGATTGGCCTGCCCAATCTCCTGACATGAATCCCATTGAGAATTTTTGGAGCTTTATCAAACGTAAGAGATCAAAAAATTTACGCTCGTATGATAGAAGAATTAAAGGCTGTTCTAACAGAGATTTGGTACAGTATTTTGAAGAATTTTGTGAATCATATGCTTTAAGTTTCAAAAAAAGAGCTATAAAGGTATTTGATGCAAAAGGGACACATCGACTATCAATTAAAAAATATGCGTTTATTATTTTACAATTTTTAAAAAATATTATAAAACCCTTATCTAAACATCTCTAAAAATCAAAAGTAAAATCGCCAAAAGTTTAAAATTGTTTGAAAATTACAACTAAGCTACTAAGCTGTCTTTTGAATATTAAGATAAGGGCCAAAAAAAATATGCGTTTATTATTTTACAGACTTTATTTAGTTTTAGTAATTTATACAGCATTGTGATGTTATTTAAAATTTGCATTCTATTATTTCTTAAACCCGCTTCGAGTTCGGCTGCAGGGCCGTTTTTACCCTATGTGCAGTGCGTACAATGCACGCCGGCGCAGTTATTTTTTTTTGGGGCGGTAAGACGAATTTTTAAAAAACAGGGCAGGGCGGCTTCAAGAAGTTTTTTGGAAAATAGGGGGCAACAAACGATTTTTTTATTCAGGTGTTGCCGCGGGCTAAGACTAAATTATTTAAAAATGAACTATCATGCTCTACTGATCCAAAACATAATCTCTAAAATTGTTTAATTCAGCATTTTAAAGTATAAAAGGTCTCGTTTAGTCATAGGCATAACTAAGAGTAGTAAAAGCAATCTAAATAAATCCATTTCAAGTAATAGTGTATCAGTTAGCGTCATTATAGGAATGTGCTTAAATTTCATTGCACTTCAGCACCATGAAACCTAGAAACATCCTTGTTCGGTAGCCTTAAATTTTGGGAAAGCAACCCACTGCCCCATTCTACTCTACCATCACTAACTTAAAGGATGATGAGAAAATCGGACTTTTTTAATAGAAGCTAAAAATTTAATAATTTAATGGCACAGAGAAATTATAAAGGAAAGATTTGACGACTGTCGAGTATGAATAATAAATTGTTAAATTAATGGATTTTGTTGGTGCACATGCTTAACATTTTTGGACTGTCAAAAAAAAATGAAAAGTTTTTTTTATCAAACGAATGGAAAAATAGCGAATAGATTGCAGTACTGTAGTCTATTTCTTGACAACATTTTCCTTCTGCCAAATTTTTCATCTTTTTTAGACATTTTCTAACTTAAATATTTTAAAACTAAAGAAGGGTACGATGGTAACAGTGGATGTCAAAGCAGATGATGGTAATGGGACCAAGAAAAATAATAAAAACAATTACATTAATAACATAATAAAAAGGTTTCTTATCTCAAAGCGTATAGCCTCGGGATGCCACACTACGATGTGTAGGATGTAGGGCAGTGCTGTAAATGTGAGATCCTATAAATTTTTATTTACTCCTAAAAATGCGTTTTACGAAATTGAAGCAAGAGGAGATCGAAGAGGAAATTGACAGAATTGAACATCTTTTAATAATTTAACCTGCATCAGTGGCGATCATCTAATAGTCCATAAAAGATTTAAAGAGGACGTGGTAAGATGTGCATTTAGATTTCTTAATTTGACATACTCTACAAGGAAAGAGACAATTTTTTTGAAGATTTGAAATTCGGTGTTAAATTACAGCAAATTTGTCAACAATAAAAGATTAAGTTATCTTGAGAACAAATTTGTTTTAATTTAGATATTGCATGTTCTTTAATTATGCTTTTTAAACGCACTAAGAAAAATACCTGTTAAAAAGTATCTAAATAAGCAGGATTTAAGTGTTGAAACAGGCAGTTTTGTTTAAACAGGTGACTTTAATTCCGAAAAAGAAAATACCATAGCGTTGAAGGGGCCTGGGCTTTAAGTTTTGTAGAAAGGACAGAAGAAAAAGGAATCAGATTTCTACGTTAGAAAATTGAACTAGAACTACACTTATTATTTTAGTAAGAATCTAAGTCCACCCTGAACCACGCATATTTACAGATGGTTAGAAAAAGTATATTGGACTCGATAAATAGCTTACTGGTCACATTATCGTCAATTATTCATTCCATATTGTTGATCCAGCTACGTTTGTACGTACCAATACAACTGAAAGAAATTGGTGTGGAATCAAACTTTAAATACCTCATTAAAAAACGATCAGTAAACAAGGTATACCTATATTAAATGCGTTAAATGCTTTAAAGGATTAAAATATGCATTTTACGTTAGTGTTTAAAAATTCCTTTTTTTGGTTGTTCGGTTTTTACTTTTTCAATCCCCGTTTTTAAAACAGTGGTAAGAAAAATAAATTTTCAAAACCATCTTTCTTGCAGTACTACTATATTGGCCCCACGATGTTTAATAGCGGAAACACTAAATTAACTTGCCAGTGCGTAAAGATAGATTTCGTGGCGGGTAGTTCTAATCTGAAAGTCAATTGCTACGTCATAAAGAATTAGGCGCTAGGGCCTGTAACCGGTGTTTTTTTTTTTTAAGAGGGTGCACTTTAAAAAAAATTAACGATGTTTTAAATTATTCATTATTTGTTTTTTTAAAAGAAGAGTTAAAATTTTCAAAAAAACTATTCTGTAGTCATCTAAATCATTTAAAACCTAATTTCTCCTCCTCAAAACATACTCTTCTATATAGCCTGGCATTGCAAAACCAACATCCCTTTTCTTGTTTTTATCTTAGGTTTAAAATGAGACCACTCACATTTAATTAAATTCACATGGCCACCATCTGAATTTTTATAACCTTCTTCGTAGTTGACGATTTTGTGCATGCCAATAATCTCAGCAACAGCATATGGATAAGAATGATGTCAGATTGTTATAATTACAGTGTTTAAATTAATATTTTTTCTAAAAAAAAAAATCTAAAAATGGGTTCTACAAAAAGATGGCTGCCCCCCTATAATTATATGAAATTTTTTTAAAAAAATATCAAACTATAATAACATAAAAATTTAGTAATCAAATTTTTAATGTTTTCACAGCATTTTTAGACATGATAGAATAAAATCAAATGCATTAGATACCGAATTTTGCTCCTGTATTTTAAAATTTTCATTTTCAACTCGAATTCTTAAGAAATATTTGTATTCTACTCTTATTTATCCACACCTTGATCTATATTCTGTTTTTAGATAAGACCACATATTCTCAATAAGATCAGCGTGCATTCCATCTTCGTTTACAAATCCTTTAGTATGTTTCACAATGTGGTGTGTAGAACCAAAATTTTTTACATCAGAAGGATATGATGAGTAACCATTAGTAACAATGATTTACCCAGGTGTTACCTTTCTTTTAACAGGTCGAGAATAGTTCCGATTTCCTGTTCGGGACGAGTTCTAAAAAGGTTTTTTTTCTTCATTGTTTTCAACCCCTCCAACAAGCCACTGAGTATTTGGCATAGAGTCATAAGTAGAAGAAGGATTCAAGATGATTTTGCCATTACAGATAGTTGTTTCGTCTATTTGAATTTCAACTACAGGTCCACCTATTAATTCATCCTCACCTGTCTCTAACCATTCTAAAATCCTGTCTTTTACTTTGATAAATGTAGGTTAAAAAACCTCAAAATGTCTAGACGCTTGGAAATTGGAGTAATTCAAAGTCCAGGCATATATGCACCTCAGAATCTTGACTATAGAGACTTTGAGGCCTTCGAACTTACTACCCTCTTTAATGCACAAATGTTTTCTACACTTTTTTGTGCAGACTTAGTAAACATTGTTGACGTGTCGGTCAGAGTCTTTTTCCTCATACGAACTTGACAGGAATGACACATATCTTGTGATTTAATGAGACTTGCTCTTTCATAAAAATCAATTGCATTATTATTGTTTATAAAAATACTGCTGTATGGTTAAAGAGTTGAAATTTCGCAAAATATTTCTTCCATTATGGGTGGAAAAAATAATTTTTTTTATCTTTACTAAAATGTTGTTGACCCTCAAGTTCGAAATAATGCAACTATCTTTTAAAATGACCTAAAAATGTTTCTTTTTTTCTGTTTTGGTCAACTTTTAAAACTGATTTTCTTGTATTTTCTTCTGCAGCTTCAACTAACCAGACTGTTTTTTGATAGAAACATGCTTATCAGAGGGAGATTTTACAAGTTTTCCTTTAGTTATAACACTTTCATCAACTTGTATAGGGTTGTTTAGTCCTTTTTTTTCCAAATTAATATATTGTCTGCTGTAATTACTTCTATCATAAGTCCTTTAATTCTTTTATTGAGTTTAACGACATTTTCGTGTTTTTATCAATATTGTTGTCGGATATAAGCCGAGATTATATAGAGGAGGTGATTAAAGTTATTATTAAATTGCAATAATTTAATGTATAGCTTCTTTATATAGATAATCATGAAACATCTTTGTGAAACGTCTTAAAGGTGACATGTAAAACCTAATTTTAGAGATGTGATCTCAGACAGGGAACATTAATCACGTAGATGGTCATCTAAGACAACTGTAATCGTAGTTTTTCTCTAGCCACGAATAAGTAATGTAAAAATATTTACAAATGTCAATCCTGGGGTTTGATATTTTGAGCCTTTTAAAGATGGTCTCCAATTTGTTGCAACTTAAATTTGTATATCGTAGCCCAAAACTACTGCAGCACGAAGCATCATGATGTTTAACCATCTTTCTTAAACATTTCTGACATACTTAATTGTCATCTAGCAGCCCATGATCTTCAATAAAAGCTATATGCTTCATTAATTGAAAAAATAATTAATCTTAAGTTTTTTTGTATATAAAAAATTTTCAATTTTAGGAACAAAAAAATTTCCAGTTTAAAAAGTATTTTTAAAAAATTCCGTGTTTTTTCTATTCCAACACAGGTTACAGTTTCAAGCGCCCTTGTTAAGAATTTAGCTCGACCCCAAAATAGTTTTACCATGGCCATCAAAAACAGAAAAAATATGCCGCAATTGAGTAATTTTCTCATTGCTCTTATAATACAATCATAGAACATATTAATATCACCTTTTCTACGCATAAGCTTTCTAAACATGAATTCATTAAGCCAATCATCGATATTACTTCCCTTTACGCCATGCTCCTTAGTCATTTCTGATTTCAACTGAGACCAGACATTCTCAATATTATTTGTATGAGTTCCATCCGGCGCACGGAATCCTAACGAATGATTAACCACCTTATGCGTAAGTCCTAAATTTCTGCTGACTCCAGGATAACTAGGATGACCGTCGCTGTGTAGAATCGATCCTACACCTATCCTTCCTTCTAAGGCCTCTGTCAGACATTGAACAGATCTGTTAGCTACTTGCGTAACATAAAAGTCTGTTGGATTGCTAGCATCGACAATTCCAACAATCTAAACAGTATCTGGAGCCGAATCATCTGTACTTGTAGGATTTCTAATCTTGCCTCTTCTACAAATAATAGACGCATCGACTTGAACAACGCGTCCAGGCCCACCTATAATCATCCTCTTCTCTAAAGACTTTTTAAAAATCGCACGAAATTTTTTTTTGCACTTGCGATAGTTGCAGAAGAGACACTTAGTTTAATTTTCATAGAGGAGTAATTAGACCTGTATAAAATTGAAAATATAAGATTGCAAAAGGTGTATAATGGAAGCTTGTTTCCTTTATTAATGCTAATCTTTTTACTGCATTTATAATTAACACAGCGATAAATGGCCCTTTTTATGCCATTTTCCTCATAGATTTTCAATTTCGCCACGTTTTGGCATTTTGAGCATATAATTTCTTCTTTGAGAATTTCTAATTCCACTAACGAATCTACACAGTCCTCATAATTATTAAAAAGGCGCTGTAGCTCTCTAAGTTTATTCTTTTTGCTTTTGTTTCGAATCCGGCCAAATTCTTCAGATGTCAAATTATTCATTTTCAGAGGATCGATATTTTTTTTGTAAAAAAACGGCTAAATTTGAAACAAAAATTTTGTCTTTAGTTTAGTCTATGCTCTAAACCATTTCGAGCTTTTTTATGCTGAGATTTAATACGGATAGAAGTATATCCCGACTTTCACATCTAAAAGAATTCATCTATTAAAAATAGTTTAGGGGAATGTTGGCAAAAACATATGGCTATGTGGTACACTGGTTGACCACATTTCCATCCGGTCAAACCTCTCATCTTTTTTCTAGAAATTATTTTTAAAAATTTCTAGAAACTTTTTAACTTAAATACTTTAAAATCAAAGAAGGGGACACGATGGTGACAGTGGATGTCAAGAAGGATACCGGTCATGGGACCACAAGTAATACTAATAAAAAAGTTATATTAATAATATCATAGAATGGTTTCTCATCTCGGGGCGTGTAGCCACGGGATGCCACAGGCTAATACTTGGTATTTAATTCTTGAATTACATTTCTAGAGTGATTAATACGTGCATTATCCATAAAAAGTATCTTTAAGGGTTTTACATTAAATATTTTACTAGATGTGTAAATAAACTCGACAAAACTTACCGAATTATAGGCCCCACGTTTGAATTCGCTAGCTTTTTGATTTTTTATAAGAAACACACAAAATTGTTTATTTTGTCCCTTTTTGGCAGGTGCGTTCTTATAAGCCTTGTTTCTTAAAGAATATTTATTTTGACGAGAGATATGAGGTTTAACCGTAGTTTCATTAGAGAAAACAAGATTTTCGGTCATATATGTGCTGATTTCAGCCCCATAATTGCATCTCTGAGTTATTTTATCTAGACAATTTTGTTTAACTAGAATTGAAGCAGGTCTTTTCCTTATAATACCAAGTTTTTTAATTTTTTTAAAATACTAGGCACTTGAAGTTTTATGTTCGTTCTCTGGTACAATTAGTCAGCAGCTTCTCCAAGAGTCAGGGCATTACCACAAGCATGTAAATTTTTCATCACTTGGTCTTTATTGCGTAGAATATCATTTCTTCTTTGTATTACATGTACATTTATACTATTCTCATTATTAAAAATTATGCGAGAAACAGTTTTTCAATCTAAATCAACCATTTCAGCCATTTCCTTGGTAGTTCTTTCTTCATTATCTGCAAGTCGTAAAATAAGATTTCTTAGTTCTTCGGTAACTGTTTTCCTAACTTTCCTTGTCATTAAGGTGCATAATAAAAGCAATATAAAAATAAAAACCTAGGTAAATAGACTTGAATATGTGGAAATAAGAATTGAAAAGTGTTGATATTAAAATGTAAAGCCCTTTAGTTCAAATGTCTTACAACCAAATATTCTGTAAAAAGCCAAAACACTTGTAGTACCGGCGATGGCGCCTTCTCTATTGTCAAGTAATTCTTTTCATCACTAATTTATTCGTACTAAACAAACCAAAACGTTTCTCCTGCGTCCAGCTAAGACTTGACTGCACCTATTTTATCCATCTGCATGCATCGTCAAAATAAATGTCATGTTAAATCCGTTAAAATAAATAATATCCTTTTTATCGCAGCTTTACACGCCCTTATCGCACATTAATAGCTCGTATTCTGATCGCGGTCTTTATAAACCTTTTTTAAAACTAAATCTTATAGTTTTACAATGTCATACAGCTCCTTAGTTACCTAAAACATACGTCACGTGTTTACTATAATAATTTAATAGCCCAAGGAAAACTTAAAGTTTGTCTTCGATACCGAAATCAAAAGGTTTTTAATAGGGTTAACCTTGTCCTGATCTACTTTAACATTGCCACCATTTATCCTCATGTTTAAATGTCAAAATAACCTTCTTTGCGTACTCATACTTAACAACATCCGACTTTTCTAACCTTTATCTCACTAAATCTCATTTTATCTATGCTCATTATTGTCCTGCTATATATTGTTGCATGATATACGAGCCCCATCCCATGCTGCCCCACATCCTCCCGGAACCTAAGATAATCCACAAATCGACCAGAATGAGGGTGGAGGTTGGTCATTTAACCGAAGTTGCAACTTTTTTTTGAATTTATATATTTTTTCCCCTCCAAAATTCATTTTTCTTGTTTTTTGGGGGAAAATTGTCAAATGAAAAAAAATATATAAAGTAAAAATTTATTGAGAAAGAGAGCTCAGTTTTTTTAATCTATTTCTAAAAACGGTTAAAATCTCTCCAGAATCTTCATTTTTAATTTTATCATGTTATTTCTCAGGATTTCATTAACAACATATATTTCTCCTAAAAAATGCATCTAATGCATTATGTCGCCTATCTGTATTATTATCGAAGTCTAATTTAACTAAAACACGATCACCTACTTCCAACCTTCTAACTACAGTGTTGGGATTACAATTTGAAATTACAGTCTGTCTATATGTCCTAAAATGTGTCATAACACGTGCATGAAGTTCATTATCTGTATTAGAAGGAAGATTGTTTTCAAAAACCCATTCATTATAAATAATTTCGTTATCATCGTCCTCAGCTTCTCTTGTTTCTAGATCATCAACAAGTCCATTAAATCCAGGCTGTCCATGGAAAAGCATGAAAGGACTCTGATTAGTAGCCCTGTGTACAGTGATATTATATTTGTACACTGTAATGTCCAAATAATCTATCCACCTTTTCTCTGTCTGTCCATTAAGAGCCTTACCAATCCACTTTTTTATGGTCTGATTAGCACGCTCAGTTTGCCCTTGGGATCTTGGGTGCCTTGGTCTCCCATGTATCACTCTTATTCTGAGATCCCTATGAAATTCTGTTAATAGACGGTTTCGGAATTCCTTCCCATTATCCGCCTGTATAGAATTTAAGACTCCGAAGTTCATATAAATGTACTCCAGACACTCTTTGACCTTAAAAGCGCTCTTGTCGATCATCTTGAATGACCATAGATACTTAATATAGGTATCCATGACATTCAAGATCAAAGAGAACCCGTCATTGTGGCTTGCATATCGACGGAGGTCAATACAATCCATCATAAACCTGTCGAATTTGCATGCAATTTCATTAACAATTACATCTTCGATGGTTGTTAATGAATTGAACCGTGCACAAGTCTCACAATTCTTGATGTAAGACGCAATAAGTGAAGTAGGTATGCCATAATATTTTTTATGGACAATATCTACCAACTTATTAATCCCAAGGTGAACAGGAAGATGTTCTTCAGAGAGAACCATTTGAATTACATCTGTTTCAAATGCAAAGACTGCTCTTCTAAATGTCCCGCTCCCATTTTTATAACAAAGCAGGTCATTTAGAAGATGAAAATCATTTGCTTTTTTTCTAAATGTCTTTTTTTGCTCCTGGGATAGATTTTCAGGGTATTCTTTAGAAGTTAAATACTCAATTATAAAATTTTTCTCCTCAAGAAATGTTATTTTACGAAAGTTTGGCATGAAGGGCTGTCTTAAAAATTACAAAAAAAAATTACAAATTTTTATTATACAAAAAATCACAAACTCAAACTAAAATGATATACTCACAAAAGAACATAGAATAAAACAGCTTACCTATCTACAGATATCTAAACCATGCTCTTTGCTTTGGATAGATTTATGTAAAAAAACATTAAAAGACATTTAAAATTGATCTAAGCTCTATAATAAGATCATTTTGTACAAAAAAAGTTCTTTTTTATCGTAACTTTTGTCATCACAAAATAATTTTTTATTTTTTTTTAAAAAACAAACAAACAAAAAAAAATTTTAATTCGCTTGACGGTGCAAAAATTTAATTCATATAAAGTTTAACTTACTTTAAAAGTTTTAACAATTAGAAAGCATTATTATGCTTGACAAATAATTATAAGCCCAGAAAAAATTTTAAACGTAATATTAAGGGTTTGGGTATATGTCGGTAATGGGGGGTCGTATTTTATGGCTGAGGGTGTAGCATATCATATAATGCGACATGGATTTATATTTTCTCTATATACTCAAACTCAAATTATGTAAAAATTGTTTTAAATCTTATTATAGTTCTCTTAAAGTTTATTGGACAGTTAATCAGCCCAAATGACATTTGAAAAATTAAAAAAGTCTTTTTTAACGCGGAAGTTTTTTTTTCTCTATATAGGGCGAGTACAAATATTAATCTGGTAAAAACTTGATTTCACATACATCTTGCTAACGTATTACGGCCATAAAACGCTCCTAAAAGCACTTCAATCCTCAGCATTGGGTATTTGTTCCTCATCATTACAATGATTAATCTCCTATAATCGATACAAAATCCACCTTACCCCCTTTCTTCGGCGCAATTGTTATCGGGCTGATCCATGGGCTAGCGCCTTCCCTAATTTTACCTTCTTGTTGCCCTTTCTAATAAATTCCGTTGCTAATTCCTCATGTTCCGCACCCAATTAATAAATTCGCCGTAACCGGCGTGTTCACCTTCGTAATTATTTTGTGCGTTCCTAATCGTTTCTTCTCATCCTTTCTCATCACCTATAATCCATTCAAATTTAGATCCAAACTTAAGAGACACTTAATATTTATTCAAAAAAGGAAGACCAATGATACAGTCAGTACCTATATCCTTGGAACAATAAATTCTTCTTCTAGAACACTATCTCCCTATGCTAATTTTATGTTACATTTTCCTAACAACTCAATTCTACTGTTACACGCCGTTCTTAGGTTTATTCTACATCTACTGATTCCAACCAAGCCTTCGATCACACTAGCTTTAACCAGATTTACATCAGCCCCAGAGTCTAATAAACACTTAATATCTTTCGTCGTACACTGAAGACGAACCTTTACCCAAGGAGACGAACCATTTTTAACAATACTTGTGACTTTATAAGATTTAAAAATTTAATTCTCTTCATCATCTTTATCAACTTCTTCCTGTTCATTAGAAAGAACCTCTCTCACTATCTTTTTCTCACTAAACCTCGATTCTCGGTTAAAACTCGGATTCTGAAAACAATTCCTAACTATGTGCCCTGCTTTACCACATAAAAAACAATTAATATTGCGCCTCGGTTGGCCCTGTTCTCTAACTCTGTTGATAATAATAATATCCCCTGTATTACTCTGATCCGAAAACATCTCCTCTCTTTAAGATATTTGAAGCCTCTCACAAATACCATAAACTTCTTCCCAAGTCAACCCATCCTTACAAATTATATTAATTACATCCGCTATTCGATTAGGCAGTCCTTTTATAACAAAAGCTAACAAAACATCTTCTGGAATTCCCCCTCTTCTTGCCAGTGCTAACATCTGGTCAAGGTAATATAAGACTGATCCCCTTTAAATTTCATATTACTAATTTTATCGATATTTATTTTTAACTGAGTTGATCTAATAAAACGTTTTCTAAACTTATCAACCAATTTCTCAAATAACAGACCCTCGCTGCAGATCTGTGCCAGGCCTCTGCCTCCTCCTTCAGCGCAGTCCTAAAGACCCACTTACTCTCACCTCATCATAGCCGGCCAACTTTACCAGCTCCAACATATCCTCCAAAAACAACTAAGGATCATCCACTCTCTCATTTCTAAATTTAAGACATAACTTTTCAGTCGCCGTCGCCAAAATATTGTCTACTATAAACATGGGTTTATTATAATTAAAAATTTATATCAAAACTTATACACGTCATAACACGTCAAGTCCTGTCGAAGACAGTTCAAACCAATTCGTCAGACTCTCCACCAGAATCAAGCATGTTAGAGCTAGACATCCCACAGTAGTTATGAATTCATACAAGAAATGACTGGCATTTCTCAAACTACAATAGCTAAAATAAAAGCTATTTTACGAATTTTTTTTTAAAAAAGAGAATGATAAAGTCTCGATCCTGGGTGGTCCAGGAGTTAGAATAGAAATAGATGAAACTGTTATGTGTCGAAGAGGCAAGATAAGATCACCTACTTCTTCCGATGATATGATAAAAGATACTGTTTGGATATTAGGAATTATTGATCCAAACAATAAAAACCAATTTTATGTTACAAAAGTACCAGATAGGAAGATACAAACACTAACTAATATTTTAGAAGGTAGGATCAGAGTAGGATCGACTCTTGTTTCAGATGGGCACCCAAGTTATCCAGGTGTAGCAGAGAATTTAGGTTTAAATCATGTAGTAGTTAACCATTCTGTGGGTTTTACTAACGCACAAGGTGAACATACAAATAATATTGAAAATTTCTGGTCCTGTATGAAATCTGAGGTTTACAAACAGCATGGCGTTCAAAGAGAAAAAATTGATGTTTGGCTAGATGAATTTTCATTTAGAAGTAAATTCTTAAACGAAAAGTCGAAAACTGAAAAAATCGATTGTCTTCATTTATTTATTAAATATTTTTTTGATTAAATATACTTTTTTACACCTTGATTGTATTCTACTTGGCCATTTTTCATGTTCATGATACCCCCCCTTGGCATGGGCCCTAAAAATGGAGAAGCACCCAAAAAACGATCCATTTCTTCATATTTCCTTAGCCTACGTTTTTATATGCGTGGTTTAATTCATTCCTCCCGTTAATCTTTTCAAAAACAGGTCACACAATGTCCCAAAATCAATATCACAGGGAATAGACTCCACCCAAGTCTAGCCCCCGCTAAGTGATCTCTAAAGTAAAATATTTTTCCTTCCTCAGACACGTTCCCAACAGCAGCCCATCCCCTTACGTGTACAAAAAAACCGTCGGGGCTATCAACCCTGCTATCCCTAAACACTCGTCTACCATTTGGCACTGTCGCCATATTGTTATTTTCATGAAACATAGATTTATTTAAAAGTATTCTTTTATACATGATTCAAAATATGGAAATAGAATGAGTCATTTCTTTATTTAGAAGTAGACACAATAGACGACTCTGGCACATTATATTTTAATCCATGTTTCCAGAGTCAGATGTTACAATACATAGATTATTAGGCACATGGCACTTTAGAGGTTTTTTAAGGCCTTTCAAAATCAACATGCCTCTTAAAACAGAGCCTTCCGACGAAATAGTTATTACGACAGCTTTTTTGGTCTTAAAGTTTCCGGTGGTATAAGCTTCTGTATTTTTTTAACCTGTTAAAGATTATGCGCGAAATTGCATCATATCAATATATACAGGCGTGCCATTCATTATATATACCACCGTCCCAATTACGCTATAATTAAGTTTGTAATTAAAAGATATGAAATAATTTAAGACTTTTTCTTTGATTTCTTCAGATTTTTAGCATCTTCCTACCCAAATGACGTGATTTTACGAAATACAAACCTATTATCTTCTTAAACCCTTTTAATCAACGCATACTTGATTTGAACTCTGTGATTGAGAATTCTTCGGCTATCTGTAGAGCCTTATCACTAATATTATACGTAGAAATGATTCTCTTTTTTCCCTGCGTTCAACTTTAACCAATCTACCAATTTTCTTTCAATTTCAGGCCATTTTGGACTGGAGCCTCCATTGGATCTTTTAGTGGTCTTAAATTATTTTGCTAAAGCATTTTCGCTTCATCCTTCCTCCAATTCCTCAACGTTTTACGAGTAATGTGTAACTCTAAAGCTGTTAATGTTACGTTTCCATCATTGTCTCGCAACTTTTGCAATCCTTCAAGTTTTTCATGTAAGCGTAAGATTTTCTTTTATGGGGGGAAAATTTGAAAAAAAAAATATATAAATAATTTTTAAAATTTTATATCCATAGAAATCCACCCATGTAAGAGTCTTTGGGCCTCTTCCATGAGTAAATCTCTTAACCAGGAAAAACCGTTAGTTCGCAATTAGCATCATCATATGGATTATTTGGTATATTTAGTGCATTAATAATCTTGGCATTTATGTTTAAAAAGTTCTCATGGTGTGGTATTCTATTTTATTAAGTACCATATTTATTTTTTTAAAAAATATTTCAAGAAAATTTATTTTTAACCCTACGAGATGGAAGGGATAACACTAATAATAAACCCATTCTATCTATTTTAGAGTTGTATTTCCGTAAGAAATACGCGACATGGAAATAAAAAATGACTTGTTTCTAAAATAAAAAAACCTATAGCATTTTCTTACAATTATAGATCATTCATCTCTAAAAATTCTTTTTAGAAACAATCCTTCTCATATTAATTTCTTTTGCCTTTACAAAAATGCTAAAATCGAATAAAGTAAATTACAGTAATTAAACCAAAATCTAACAACTTTACGCTTTTCTTTATATTTGAATCGTATTACATTGCAGTCTTCCTAAAAATTTCATTTCCTTTTTTAGAAAATATCTTTTGCTTGGGGCCCCATGAAGGAAATAAAAAAAATGGATACCAATAAAAAAAAACTCCTTTTTAAATTTATTAATTATAACTTATTGTGGTTAATATGAGATGGTCTTCCCTCCATCTCCTATATAATATTTTAAATAAATAACCCTGAGTCTATTAAAGATAACAGTGGTATTCTCCACATTTGTTATTGTTTTTTAATTTCTAAAAAAAATATTTTGTTTTTAAAAATTTTTATTTTTAACCCTCACAAGAAAATGAAAAAAAAAGTGACAAGGAGAAAGTTGATACAAACTACACTAATAACTTAATTTAATCGTATTATTTAAAGTTTAACAGAGAATAAACTTAGAGGAGCTACCCAGACGTGGGTACAACATTTATACCGATTAAAGACGATTTGGTCTCTGTACTAAGTAAAATAAACTGTCTTTAGTTGTACTATGCTAAAATTCTAAAAATTCGTCTAATAAAGAATATGTTTAGGATTATTGCTGTTGCGTACAGAAGTAGGAGTAGACCTACAAGTAAATTTATTTAATTTCTTCCTAATGCAAGGTTCAAGTTGATCCTTTATAGTTTTAAAGGAGGATCTGAAAACATACGTTTTACTAATGGTCTGATCCCTCCTTTAAAACATTGATTGTGTCAGATTGACACTAATCAGAACGAGCATTTAAAATTCTAATCTTCCAAATGCTGTCATTACATGACAACTACAGTTAAACGTTTTGATTTTAAATCATCAAAGGTCTAGGCGCACTAAACATACGTGTTTACCAAAAAATCTTAGTAGTTTACTTCTACTGAGAAGGACAGTAAAAAACATTTACACAGCTTCAAGTAATAAATATTGTCTTATCCGTCGTCGTATTTTCAAATTTATCGTGTTATTAGTAATATGTATAAACACGAATCCAAAACCTTCATCTGGTTAACGTCCTTTTAAAACTGATAAATTCCATTTCGCATTTTTTAATGATTTATAAAACCCATATGCTTGCATAAGAGTGATAGAAAACTTGATATTTTCAAGATCTGACGCAAACACTAGGGATGGAACCCCAGTGGAAGTATCTTTCTAAATAACTTGTAATATTTAACGAGGGTGATGCCTCGGGACGTTTATTTTAAAAGGATTTATTTTAGTTACTTGCAGTTTGCTCCTTGTCCGTCATGAGGCGTTATAAATTTTTTAATATTTATTGCAGAAATTTCTAGAAAAAATATATCTGTCAACACATTCGACTGATTAATGTGGTTTTTACCACAAGATCCTATTTAATCTACCACTTTATTTAATTGCCTTTTTAAGTTTCTTCCCTTATCCACCGACCCCATCAATAAAAATTTAAAGCTGTATAAAAAATAGAACACGATATTGTTAATACATAAACTTAGAAGTCTTTTATTTTTAAAATTAAATTTTTCAGTTTATTTTCCAATTAAAACTAAACTTAAAAATTGATTTTATATTATCTTAATTTAAATTTTAAATTTACTGGTCACTATCTTCTTCAATTACATTTAATTGCTTTAATATGATAAAACAATCAGAATATAAAACAGTGATTACTTTCCAAATTTATTACAACTTAAATCTTATTGAACATTGTTAAAGATCTCATTCATCATTTAAGTATGTAAATGGTAAGTATAGATGACTTTAATTTAGTTTTGTTAAATTTTGATTATC
Organism: Pachythone gigas; assembly: GCA_018237685.1. Classification (NCBI taxonomy): domain Eukaryota; kingdom Metazoa; phylum Arthropoda; class Insecta; order Lepidoptera; family Riodinidae; genus Pachythone; species Pachythone gigas. Next base: position 330 of record DVZQ01000003.1, on the reverse strand, counting down.
ACTTACACAAATCTCTTCTAATTGGTTCTGAATTCAATTTACTATCTCTCATTTTGGGTTAACTTCTTCTTTTTTGAGTTTTATAAAACAAATGAAAATATGGCAAAAGAATTTTCGGGCATCAATGGGAGTCTCTTGTTTTTACAAGAATATATTTACAATGGCTTAACTGCCTCTGTACATCCGTTAATTCTTTGCCCCAACATACACAAGTCCTGGTAGGGAATATTTTCATTAGACATAATGACTAATTTATGTTAAATGTCACAGGTTTGTGATTCTTTCTGTTATCTGTTTCTTTTTTTCTATTTCTTTTTGTACTTTAAAATT
>DVZQ01000002.1:0-94309 GCA_018237685.1 Pachythone gigas | reverse complement strand
CTAAGGCTTGGCTGGATATTGATGTGATGAATGTGATAGTAGTTGAAATTAATTATAATATTGCATCTGTATTTGCAATACTTTATAATTCTCTTCTTGTGTATTGTGGATATGAAAATTCTATGATAGGAAATATTTTCATTGAAAATGAAGTTTTAAGAAGTAAAACTAACAATAATGATACAATTGCAAGGTACAATTCTTATTATTCGACTTTATTGCATTCTAATAAAATAGAAATGCAGAATATCATATTATTACATCAGATTATAATTTCTAATTACCATCATTTCGAAAATTATAAAAATTTTAGAGTTCAGTTAAAAATTTTTAAAAATAATAAAAATATCCGTACTGTTCATGATGTTGATGATATTGATGTTATTTATAAAGACGATTACCATATAGTATTCACAAATATAGATTTAGAAGCCAATTGTGACTTAACAATAGCTCTATATTTCATTATTGATACTAAAGAAAAAGAAATTTTTAAATTTGCAATTAACGGAAATTGTCATGATCAAGGATTGTATAGATTTAAGAAAAACGATTTAATTTCTGAATATAAATACAAATACTCAGATGAGTTTAAATTAGACATTGTATTTTTAGAATCAGAAAAATATTTTACTCCTAAAAAAACTATGAGAGAACCTGATCTTATACAAGGCATAAGACATCTTACTGAATTTACGAATAACAAAAGATCTGATGATATTTTTGAAAAATACAATTCTCTTGGATACAATCGAATAATTTCAAAATTAATATCTCAAATGTCATTTTCAGACAAGTACGTTAAAGAATTGATTCTTGCATTAAGAAATAAAGGTTACAAAAATTTAATATCCAAAACTAAACCATTACACGTATCACAAATCTTATTTAAGAATAACGATAAAATTAATCAATCAGTAAAGTCAAATGATCAAAACAATTCTTTAATAAAGGAGCAAACGATCAATAGAGAACGAGTTTATAAAGGAATAAGGGGAAAGGAGATACTTAAGGTAGAACCTATAAATGAAGATTTTTATTCAGAAACAAAAACAAAATTACCACAGAAGAAGATGGCCATAAGAAAAAAATCACAAATTGATATAAACGATGATCCACCTGCACTTGTATCATTAAAATCATTACATTGGATGCCGATTATTGCACAAGATAAAACAATTTTTACAGAACTTGACAATTTTGAACTAGATTACGATTTTAAAAAATTTGAGAAGTATTTTTGTGTTAGAAATGTTGAAATAAATGAAAATAAAATTCAAACAAAAGAACACTTCCATTTAATAGATTCAAAAAGACTTTTTCTCGTATCTCTAGCCTTAAATCATCTGAATAAAAAACAAATTACTCACGATAACGTTTACGATTTATTAAAAAACAAGCCGAATCTCATTCAAATCCAAGATTTATTAAATATTGAAAAAGTATTTCCGACTTATGAAGAAACTTATTTGTTGGCTTCCAGTGATTTGGAAAAATTATCACCAGAAGAAAAGTCGATGTTAAACTTCTCTAGATTGTCTGAAGTTAAAAAGATTGTAGAAATTTTAATTTTTGAGAGAAAGTTTTTTGATGAAATTTTTCTTATAGACGACATATTAGAGAGGTACATTTACACTCTTAATAGAATCATAGAGAGTGAAGATTTAAGAATATTACTAAAAGCTTTTCTAGATGTCGGCAATATCATTAATTACGATTATTCATTACGAAGAAGAAAATTGAACAGTTTTAAATTGTCAGGAGTATATTTGTTTATGGATTTTAAAGGTAAAGATGGTTATCACATTCTAGACTTTATAATTTCGTCTATAAATCGACCGAATCTAATTGAAAACCTTAAAAAAGATTTCAAATTTTTAGAAATACTCAGGAAAGAATCTTTTATTAAAATTAGAGAGAAGATTAATCATTTAATTGAACTTCAGACTTCAAAATTAGATGCTTACCACTCTTTAGAATATGATAAAGAAGTTTTTACAAATTTGTTTATTTTTTCAAGTGAAAAATTATCAACGGCAAAAAGTAAATTTGCAAATTGCCAAGAAATGATTGAAAAAGTAGTTGAATTATTTGGAGAAAGTCAAAAGAAATCTATTTCAGATATTTTTCGATGTTTTTATGATCTACTTAAAACTTTACAAGAGCATGTTTATTAAAATGAATAAGTATTTTAAGTATTAGAGTACAATAAGTAGGAGTCTAGATTGCGTAATATAAATTTTGTTAATTGTCTAGATTGCGTAATATAAATTTTATTAGTCTCCTAGAGTGCATAATACAAATTTTATTAGTCTCCTAGTGTGTGTAATATAAATATTAAATAAAAGTCGTTTTAAATAATTTATTTTAAAAACCCTCCATGGAAAGAGAAAAAATTATTTCGTACTTGTACAATGCTTTACAACCCGATGCATCACTAAGACAGAAAGCTGAATATGGGATAATGGAATTACAAAATAAAAATTATGCTCAATTTGTTGAAAATATTGTTGATATTTTTACAGACAATAGGTCTGATCTTCAACTTAAATTAATATCAGGAATCATCTTAAAGAACTCATTACATTCTAAAGACGAATCACTTCAAAAAGTTTATGAACAAAAATGGTGTACAATGGATATTTTAAGAAGAGAAAACCTTAAAACAAAAATTGTAACTGTATTTTCTACAACTGATGAGAAAATTTCACTACTCGCTGGGGCTTCGCTTGGTCATATAGCTAGGATTGAATTACCTTATAATATGTATCAAGATTATTTTGCATCTATGGAAATGTATCTTCTTGATGCATCTAAGGCCTGTGCCGTCTACGAATCTATTGGTATTTGTTGTAATTACCTCATAAATGAAACCAATTTTTCTTTTAATGAAGTTTGTTTTCCAATTTTTAATGTTACGATGCAAAGTTTGTTGAATAAAACAACAAGTCCAAAGGTTAAAGAAGCAGCTTTAAAGTGTTTAATGAATTAATTTGAAGCTTTAGAAAATGTTTTTAAAGATGAAAGTAATGTTAGACATTTTATGAATGGAATTGCAGAATCAGCCACTGTCAATAAAGAACTAGCTAAGAAGAGTTTGATTTGTTTAAACAGATTTGTGTTTCTCTTTCACAGTCTCATAAAAAGTAAATTGTATGATATTGTAAATTACATCAACTACTTTTGGCCTTTAGTAGATGAAGATACAAAGATTCAATTATTAGAATTTTGGACTATAATTAGTGAAGCCGGGTATGTCGATGTTGTTAATGAGCATTTAAATTTTACTTTAAATTACGTTTTAAAATCTCTTGAGAAAGGATAAGATTATAATGATGAAGTTTGGAATCCACATAAGGCAGCTTCTTCTTGTTTAGAAGCCATTAACAATTGTGTCAGAGAGAAATTACTACAAAATAAGATAGTTGTTGATTTTATAGATGCTGAAATAATGTCTGGAGATCCAAAAAAAATTGATATTGGTGCTGTTGCTCTAGGAAGTGTTATCTCTGAAGATTCAGAACAACAACTTGTTCAAAATGTAAAAGTTTTAATAAACAAAATGAGAGATCCTGTGTGTGAAGAATCGTGTCTTTGGGCATTGGCTAAGGTATGTGAGACAAATTTTTATGCTGTTGTAGAACATTTACCTTGTCTTATTAGTCAAACCTGTGATATTATACTAAGTGGATATCAAACTGCAACTAGTTCAGCATGGATTTTAAGTTGCATCTTTAAATCAATTAAAAAATACAAAGAAATCAATTTAATGCCATTACACATTCCGATCGAGACTCAAAAACAATTTTTAAATTACGCATACACTCAAATCAATCAACACTTTACGTATATTCTCCAAGTTTTAATTAAATCTACAGAAAATGCAAAATTAGAAGATTCTACTCTTAGAGTTGCACTATTTAGCGCACTTACTGAACTTATAAGAATTACAAACGAAGCCAATTTTGGATTATTAGATGAATTTATAAGTTATTGTATTCAAAAAATCAATGAATGTGTAATAGCAGTAAATCGAGCATCTACAAATTACATTCCGATTATTGAAGATGTTTTATCTAATTACGTGATTCTTTCAGAAGTTATTTCTCAAGAAAGAAAAAAAGATTCATCAAAATTGTTGATAAATTCGTATGTTGATATTTTGAAAAGTAAACCAACTACATCCATTGGAGAAGTGTATATTGCCATATCCAACAATGTGGAAGAATTTAGCCCACATCTTAATACATTAATGCCATACATTTCTAGGGATTTGTCATGTCTTGATGAATTTATTTTAAAAGCAGCCATTAATCTCATTGGATGCATGGCCAATCACATGCAAACAGATTTTTTCCAAGCATCTACATCTTTAATACCTCTTTTAATACAAACACTTAGTTCAAAAGAAGTTCCTAAAAAACTTAAACCATCAATTATTTCTGTATTTGGAGACATAGCATTATCACTAGGACGGCATTTTGAACAATATCTTGAGGTTCCTCTCATGATTTTTGATCAGATTTTATCTTTAGATAGAACTACTGATGAAAAATACATTGACAATCTTAGAAATAATGTTATTATAATGATTGATTGTATAATTATATCTGTTAATGATTCTAGTGCACTAGGAGATTACATGTATAGAATTGTAGAAGGTGTTAAGAAATTAATTAGCACACCCAACTCTCCCAGTACAAAATTATCCATTATAAATTTACTGAGTGATCTTAAAAATCTTTACGGAAATAATTATGATCTTAATGGGAAATGGGTCGAGACATTTTTGTACAATTGTGTGCATTCTAAAAACAGTAAACTTGTGCAAGAAGCAAATAATGCTTTAGAAAAGTTCAAATATGATTAAATTAAAAAGATTTATTGATTTAAAATAAGTTACGTGTTTTTAAAATCTCACAATTTTAAACGAAATCTCATAATACACGTTCATCTAAAATTAACACGTTCATCACATAATAAAACGTATCAGCAAACAATTACACTCATCATCTAAAATTTAATGTATCATCAATTACAAATATCCTTTAATAACCACACGTATCATCTTATCGTTACATGCGTCATCAAAAAATGGTAACACGCATGTACAAATATTACACGTATCATCATTTATGCGTCTTCCTACAATCTTGACAATACCAAATATGTTTTGGTGTATTCGAAATCCCAATACATTCAAAATGAAACCATTTATATTTACATTCAATATTATTACAAGCTATCATACTATCATAAGCCTTTTGTTTACAACTGCAATAAGTTGGTCCTGACACCAGCATTTTGTTAATTTTTACAACTCTGTTAATGTTTTCTATGTTCAAAGATTGTAATTGTAGAGATGGCTGTTCTTCAATTATGACAGCGTGATCTTTTTCATAAATCCGTAATAAAACATTGTTAATCTTTTCTATGTTTTTTAATTCCTTTTTATTGTATTTTTTTAATCTTCTATACGTCTCATCAATTTTCTTCGAGCGATCCACACGCGTTTTTATTGTCAAATTTTGTAATTTTTTCATTCTCCGTGTTAAATTTGTTATTTTCTTTCTAATTCTTCTATTTTCTTTCTTAAACAAGTAAATATCAAGAGGAATTTGTTGTACATTCTCAATAATTTTATCAAATGTATCAAAAATGTTCATAGGGCTCCTTATTTTGTAATTTTCAAAATCCCAAAAAACAAATGGAAATTTTATACGAAAATAAAAATGAAAAAAGTTTTGAAATTTTGTTAAACGCAAATGGATTTGTTCATTACAAAATAGATTTTTCTTTAGAAGAAGAATCGATTTCAGAAAATAATATTGAAATTTACAACCGAATGAAGAAAATTGATGATGAACCCTCTGAATTTTTATTTAAATTTATTTTAGATCATTCAGAGATTTTAAATTACAAAATTTTTGTTTTTACATTCACAAAATTAGAAATTTACGATTTACTTTCGTCTTTTGTTTTCGTTATCAACAAAATTCAAAAATCTTATTTTCAAATTAAAAACGGTCACAAATTAATAATCGAAAAAGAAGGGAAATTGATTTATTCTACTAATATTCCTATTAAAACGAGTCTTGTCTAAAATAAAATTGATTTTTAAATTTTTTTGTTAGCAATTGTTTTTAATCTTGACGTTCAGGCCTCTATGTTTATGTATTTTAAACAAAAACATATGTACATTTACTTAAGTCATTTCTTAATAAACTTATTGTTTATGACAATAAGTTCCTTTATTAATTTTTTACTTAAAAACCCCCTTAAGTCATGAAAAGATACACAATGACACCAATTTCAAGAAAATCTCAAAAATTACCATCTTCTGTTAGAAAAAACACAAACAACCCGAGGATGTCAATAGCTCCAGAAGATTCAAAGAGAAGAGACATACGAATGGTAAGAGATAAAAATTATAAACAGGCTTGTATTGAAAATGTCGTTAAATTTTTAACTGAAAATAATTTTGATTTTCCTGTTTCTGTAAAATCTTTGCAAAATCCTTCAAATCGCGATTTTCAAAATATTTTTAAATTTATTTTTTCATTTATTGATGATTATGAATATTCGAGTAGATTTGAAGAGGATGTTATTAGTATTTTAAAAATTTTAAAGTATCCGTATGCTTCTGAAATTACTAAAAGTCAATTAACTGCTATTACTCCTCATATTTGGCCTATTGTCTTAAGTATGTTATCTTGGATAGTTGATCTTTTAGTACGCGTCTCTGAATCAAATGAAAAAAAATCGGAAAACGATACAGTTGAATCTCATTTTTTACAATTTGTTTGTGATGATTATACTGAATTTATGAGAGGTAATGAAGATGATAATAAACTTGAAGAAGTGTTTGAAAGGAAAGTTGAGGAGTTGTATGCTCATATGTTCTCAAGAATTGATGAGAAAAAAGAATATTTATCTGAACTTGATAATGAAATTAATAATGTAAAAATTAATTTAAATGATATTACTGATTTAGAGAATAAAAGAAATGAAATACTCGATAAATTAAATAGTTTAATAGCTTCTGAGAAACAATTAGAAAATAAAAAAACGAAATACGTTACTACAATTAAAAAAATCAATGAGGAAATAATTACTTTTGAAAATGAGGCAGACCTCTTAAGAAATGAACAAAATAAATTAAAAGATAAAATAAGTCTACAAAATTTAAATCCTGAAGATGTAAAAGTTATGAACAAAGAAAAAGTAGATTTGTATAAAGAACTTGAGAAAATAACACCAGAAAAAGAAAAGGTAATGATTAAAAATCGAGAATTAGAAAAAACGTATTCTGAAATCCTTGAGAATCTCTTGAAATTAGTTCATGACTATAACTCTCTAAGGCCACACTATCCCGTTGAGATAATTAAAGAATCGGCTTTAGAAATTACATTTAGTCCGGAATTTAACGACTTAAAAAAATCAACTGAAGAAGAATTTTTCAATAAAAAACAGAAGGAAGAAAACTGTAAAATACTCAAAAAGACAGCAGAAAATGATTTAGAAGAACAAAAGAATATTCACAAGGAATTTGAGATGAAAGTTGATCTTTCAAATAAAAAATTAATCACAACTGGTGAGCTTTATTTGAACAAGAAAAAAATGTCTGAAGATGCTCAAAGAAAAAGCAAAAATGAAATGGAAGAGTTAATTAGCGAACTAAGAACCTTAGAATTAGAATCTAATTCATCTTTAAATCAAAGTGAACAACTTTTACAAAAAACTAAAATTCAATTTGATGCTTTAAAAAATAAAATTGAGAGAGAAAAAGATGAGATTTCGAAAATGATTGATAATTTTTACAATAACTTTCAGTCGTACAGAAAAAGATTTGCTAAAATGAATGAAAATTTAAAAGATTTTCTCACTAAACTTGATTAATTAAATGTATTAAAGGTGTTTATTAAAAAATTACTTAATTTGAGGGTGTTTAAAAAGCTTTTCTTGTGGTTATTTGTGACTACTGCCATATTTTATTTACGTTTTTAACAATGGCAGACTCCATTTAAAAACTCTGTGCCTAAAAATCAGTTAAATAACGTTTTAGCAACCGAGTACCTTATTTTAAATGACCTTATAAGTACACGAGCCTTTATTTTAAATGACGTACTAGTACACGAGCACCTTATTTTTAATGACATTATAAGTACACAAGGATTTGATTTTTTAAAACCTCCTTAGTTCAAAAAACGCATTGTAAATAAATAGTAAAATTAACGTTATAAATTTTATTTATTTATATTTTTTAATCAAAACAGCAGAGAAGAATCCAATTGTGTCTTTATCCTTTGATTCATCACTTCTAATAAAAGATTCAGAAAATTTAAAACCAGACTCTTCAAGAAATTTATATTCTTTTGATAAATCATAAATTTCATATTCACTTTCTGCAACAGCCGCTTTAACAACATCTTCTCCTTCTTCTTTATTGTTTGAACAAGTTGAATAAACAATCTTTTTTGCACCAAATTTCATTGCGTGCTTTAAAAGTTTAGTCTGGAATTTATGAAGACCATCTGTTCTTTCTTCATCTTCGTTATAATAATCGTGAGTCCCTGATCCACTACAAGTTGGATCCACTAAAATATAATCAATGTTTTTAAACTCATCATTTTTAACATCAAAAAAATCTTTGTTTAAATATTTTACATTTTTAACTCCGAATCTACTTAAACGTCCTTTCATTAAATTGTATCTGTACTTATCGACTTCAACTGCAAATATCTTTCCTGTATTGTTCATAATAGCACTAAGATGTGAAGTTTTATTTCCGGGAGCAGAACATGCATCAATAACTCTAGAATCATTTTCGGGATTTAAAAGGAAAGCTGGAAGACAACTAGCAATGTTTTGAACAATAATTTTACCATCTTTAAACAATTGACTTGTTGAAAAATCTATATTTGAACATAATTTATAAACGTTAGGGATACTAGTGGAATCACATTTCATTTCTTTAAGGTCTTCTTCTTTTGCTTTCAATGTATTTAATCTAATAAACTTTTGTTTTACTACGTGCTGCATCTCAGATTCTCCTTTTGTTTCTTCAAATTTATTTTTCCAAAATTGACTGTTAATTTTGTCATTGAGAATTTCGTAACACAAAATGACGCTATAAAACTTGTCTTTTCTCAAAAACTCATGTGCTGTGATAATTTTATCTAGTAAATCATAATTTTGAACTAATTTATCTAAAAATGCTAAATATTCAGATGGATTTTTCTTTTTGTAAACTTCTCTTTTAATCGTAGACTTCTTTTCTATAATTTTTTTAAGCATCGTAGAACATTCTGTGTAAAATTCTCTGTATTTTTTTGGTATTTTCATAACGGTAAAAAAAATTAAAAAATAAATTCATGGTCATGTGCAAAATGAAATAGTTAAAAGTTTGTAGTAAAAGTAAGAGAAGATGTTTATTTGAGAACTAATTATCAATGTTTTTTATTTTATTATTACAGACTATGACCAAATAACAATTCAAAAACATCAAACTATTTGTCATAAGCAAATACGTATATTTAAAACCGCATACAAGACTTTTAAAACATTTTTGTTTCACGTTTGTTTTTTATTTTAAAAACCAATAACAAATATGGGTGCACCATTATCTGAAGACTATGAGGCATTAAGAACTGTTGTAAAAGGAAAAAACTATGAATTGATATACTCCTCGCTTTTAAATGAAGTGGTTAATATTAAAAAAGTTGGTGTAGATGTTAAAGATATTGAAGGATTAGAAAATTACGTACAGAATGAAGTACGAGAATTAATATTTTCATCAAAGGGACTGCCTACTTATCTTATAAGATTATCTATTCTTATAGGTCCTGTCTTTGAAAAAGATTTAAGTTTAAAAGTTTCTACCTATTTGATTACATATTACTCTTCTGATTTCCAGTTGTTTATTTCAAAGAATTTTAAAACTTTGAGATCTGTTGCTTTACTTTACAAAGAACTGGAAATTATAGTTAAAAATTTTGAAAATAAGTTTTTTAATTTACCAAGAGAATGGAAGATACTTCCGGAAGTTATGAGATCATTGTATTTAATTGTAAAACAAAAACTTTGTGACTATTTTTATTTTGAAAATATCCAACACGATGATTATTATAAAGCTTTTACTGTTGTTTTATCTGAAGAGAAGAGAATCAACAAATACATTATGTTATCAGATAAAACAAACATGTTTTTGACTAATTTGAATGATAAGGCTTTGAATGTAAAAGATCTAAATCAAAATGATTCAAATGTAGATTCAAATGTAGATCTAAATATAGATTTCTATACCTTAAATGAAGATCCTTATGTTCATATGTTATTTAAATTATTTATTCCGCATATTGAAATTTACTTTGATGAATATTTTAAATTGTACAACAATCCGCAATTTAACGTAAAAGATACAGAAATCAAAATATTTACACCTTTTCTTTCTATTTTTAGATCTTTTGAGAAATTGTATCCAAAAATCATATACTTCGGGAATGAATCAGCCACTAAATCTCTTTTAGAACACGTTAATAATTTAATAACAAAGATGATTGACCATTGTAACAGTCAAATTTCTAACAAGATCGAAATGTTGTATGAACTTGAAGAATCAGAAGAAGGACGATCACCTGAACATTTTAGAAGTATAATTGAGATGATTATTATTGTTTTAAATACTTCAGAATACATTTACGAATATATTTCTGAATTTTGTAACACACTATCGACTAATTATGATGTTTTTAAGGAATTGGATGGTTTTAATAATTCATTAGGATCACTAGAAAAAAACTTTACACAACATCTTTCTACTTACATTTCACGTATTTTTGAAAATGTAGATTTTGATAAAGAAGGCTTTTCCACAGATTTAATTCAAAATTTGGAAAAATATGTTTTTGATATGAAATTGACTGAAATTTATGATGACATTAAGAAATTGTTGATTGAAAGCATTGTAATTTACATTTTATCAAGTCTATATTTGATTGATTTTGACGTAGATAAAGCAGAAATATACCTTGGTGAATTATCACAAATTAAGACTTATCTTAGTAAGTACAGTAATAATATTCCATTATTTGGCGTTTTAGAGTGTTATATCAAAATATTTTTGTGTCCTGCTGATGATGTGGTCAAGTTTGTAGACAATTTTTTACTTCTTTCAAATGATATTTTTTCACTGGATCAAATTGTATGCTCTTTGACATCTACAAACACAATAGAAGATTTAAAGAATGAATACTTACGAAGAGTTGATAAAAAGAATTTAGAATTAGAAAACGATGCAATATGATTATAATTAAATAATATTGAGTTATAAATGCCTTTTTTTAATATCTTTAAAAGAAAATATCATGTCAAACACCCCAATGATTGTAAAATGGCTTAAAGACGTCGTTAAGGTCAAAAATATGAAGATAGCCATTGACCAGGATATTTTGAATGCTGGAATGTTCAAAAAATGGTATGTGATAGCGACTAAAACCAATTTATATTTCATTGGGGAGGATCCATTTGTGTTTTCTATTCCATTAATCAATGTAGTTTTTACGGATTCCTATGTCTATTACCATTCTAGAGAGGATAAAAACATTTATAAACTCAATCATCCTCTTAAAGAAGAAGTTCTTTTGTTTTATTCCCCGCATTACACTCTTGACAATGTTTTGGTTCATGAAAGAAATAATAATATTGAAGATCCTATTTATATTCTAGTCTCAAATAGAACTTATGTCATCAAAAAAAGGAAGACATATTTTCTTCATTTTATAAAACAAAAAGAAAAGATAGAGCACGTGATTCGTGAATGTTCCTTTGAAGAATTTATAGGAATTAAATCTACTAGTTCTAAATCATCTCCAGATGATGAGTTACAATTAAACATAGAAGATTCTAAAGAAGGAATAGAATTTACGAGTAAAGTGAATAGCTCTTTAGATGATAGAATTGTAAATATGATTGTTGAAGATACCTTTTATTTACACGTTTTTGGAGATTTTTTGATTGTAAGTTGTAATAATATTGTGACATTTATAAATTTTTTAAATTTTGCAGAACTAAATATTGATTTGATTAATACGGAGATGTCAACATCTTACACTTTTAACAAACTTATAGAGATTTACAAACCAATGAGACTTTTAAAATCAACTCGTAATTTAAAATTTGTTCAGATTAACGATCATTTATTTTTTAAAAATAACGTAATGCACATTATTAATGAGAAAAAGCATCCAAAAGCCTTTAAAAAGATTGAAATGCAAGGAAATTATTATTCAAAATTTTGGAAAAGAGCCAACCCTGTCGATAAACAAGTTATGTCTATTTTAAATTCTGATGATTTGGTTAAATTGGTAAGTAATTGTATAGAAAACAATATTTATGATTTTACGAAGATAAACTTGTCTTTTGTGCAGGAAAAAATGATAAATGATTTTTTGGAAATTGAACTTATAAAATGTCAAACATTAGAAAATTTTATAAAATTTAATGATCATTACATGGCAATGGACAACATTTTGATTATAAAGAACATTAAGAAATTGTATCAAGGGACAAATTACATATCTAAAAAAACTGACTATGATTCTTTAATCAATTTGAAATATCAAAGAATTTTTAATTACAACAGTAAATTGCTGCCTAAACTTGATCTTAAAGTTATTGATAATTTGGCTTATCAAATAATTTTTCTAGAAATTAATAAAAAGAAAATTACAGAAGATAAAAAATCGAACCTTGGCAAAAAATGGAAAAAATACAGGAAATTGTTTTATAGAAAATTAAGTGATGCTCGAATGGATGAGGTAGAACATCTCTTTAATGAAAAGCCCATACAATTTAATTTTGAAAGTAAAATTGAGAATATAAATGAAAAGGCGTATGTTCTTAGATTATCTTGTAATTTAGGCAGATCTCTAGCTTTTTACGACTCTTTAAAAGATGAAGATAGTAATAAATTAAAAGAAATGACGTATCCAATGTATAAAGATTCGGGTATAGTCAATATAGAGATCAAAGAAAAAAATTGGAAAAATTGGCCATCATTTCATTACGCTTGTTATTGTTTTTTAAACAGTATTAATTTGAATAAGATCACGCCTTATTATCTAGAAACATGGTTAGGCACAGAAGATAAACGTTATTATTTGCCAGAACACGTTTTGGCTGGTATGTTTTATGCTTTTGGGCTTAGAGATAGTTTTAAAAATATTCGTTATGAAGATATCAAAAATTTAATTAATGATTCATTACCACTGGTATCAATGGTAATTTTAGTAAATATAGGCCTTTCTAGTAAAGGAATATACAATCACGAACTTTTTGAAGCTTTAAAAACACAATTAAATTCAGAAACACACCCTTATATTAGAATAGGACACATCATTGGTGTTTGTTATACCTTTATGAACAGCAGAAATATAAATTTAAAAAACATTCTTATTAAAGAAATTAACAACAAAGATTTTTTTAATAGCGAAAAATACAACAGAAGTAATTTGATGTGCTATGATGAAACTTACAGACTTACTTTAGGATTTATGTTAGCATATGTTTTTAGAGATAAAAACCATAAACCATACGAATTCATGATATTCCAAGATAAATTACTCGAGCTAATGGTAAACGGTCTGATACTTTTCAATTCTAAAAATCAAAGACATTCTAAGAAATTACAAAGATCTAAAAATGATTCATTAGAAGAAATATTTTACTCTGAATTATTTATTTTAGGATGTTCTTGCACAATAAAGTCAAATGAAATTTGTAAAGAAATTAAAATGAATCTCGATAAACTTGATTTATCAGAAATTTATAGATGCGCAGGTAAACTTTTTTATATTGGCACTGCTGGAATTATAAACCAAAATTTGTTAAATGAAGAAAATATCAGTGAAATGTATGATCTTTGTCTTGTTTTAGAAGAAAAATTATTTATAGATGAGAAGTACAGAATTTTGTTCGATTACTGTTTAATCTCACTATGTCTAATTCGAAATGCAACATGTGATTTGAATTTAATTAAAATTGTTAGAAGGCAAATTAAAAGAACAGAAAAAAATATTTGGGATCGAAATAAGAACGATTACGTATTTACAGTCAAGGGGATGATTAAAGAGACACAATCTACCCTTTGTTATGGTCAGATTGAGAAGTATAAGTTGTGTTTAGGAATGTTATGTTTGGGTTTATCAAGATATAAGATAGAACCTAATATTAATACTATTATAGATCTAGTTATTTTATTTTATGTTAAATTCCCAATTTGTACACAAGATCAAGATTATTTTAATCTTTTAAGATACAATATTTTTAATTCAATCAAGAAAAATACGTCTTCGTGTTTGTACATGATCTGTAAATTTAAAAATGATAAGCCTAAAGAAGTATCCAAATATTTTAAAAGCCGGTTTAACTCACTTGCGGAATTTGATAAAAAAATTGTAATTGATGTTTTATCAGATTATTATGAAAATTATCATAACGGAGAGTATTTGATAGATATCGAATATTTTAAGAATCAGGTTATACGTTTTAGATGAAAATAAAAAAGTTTTTAATTAATTTGATTTTAAAGCTGTCTCATATGAACGTTATTTTTATCATTTGTGTGTTAGAATTAAGCATTTATTAAAGAAAATGAGCTTTAAAATATTAATAACAATAATTTTACAAATTTTTCTGTTTAATAAAAAATTAATTATTTTTAATTTCTACTTACAAAAACATAATGAATTAAGGGCTTAGTTTCAACGTGTTCGATACGAATATCGTCAACAAAAAAATCAGGCTTTAGGCTTTTTATTTCATAAAATTCTTCGTCTGTTTTATTATCAAACCCTTCCTCTAAGTACTTATGAGAATATCTACATTTAACTGCTGAAATCTTATTTTTCTGGGGATCATAAATAAAGATGGGAAACAATGTGAATTTCTGTTGCGAAATATTAAATGCTTCCATTTCTAAGATTTTAAATAAATACGAAACACAACACAATGTATTTAAATCAGTTTCGGGTTCTAGCTCTTCAGGTGAAATTTTTTTACACAATGATGCTATCTCTAAATTTATTAACTCATATAAATATTTGATATCAAACTCTTTCATTCCTAAAGAGATTGTTAGAATCTTATTAAACACATTATAGCCCGATTCATTTTTAAAAAGGTTCTTAATTCCAATTAAATATTGATAATGTTGTAAAACCATTTCGTTATCATCAAGTTTTTGCAATCGCACTTCATGTTTGGTAAAAAGATTTTTTATACAAGATTCATAATTCGTTTCATCAAATTTTGAGACACAAATCGATTGAAGGATAGCATTGATTAAATCAGCATCTTTAGTATCATTAGTAAAAACAACATTGCTTTTTTCTACATGTTTTATAAACAACAAGTCTCGAATCTCGAACTTTTTAGAAGTATCATCACAACAAATTAGCTCATATTTGGCTACTAAAAATTTTGTTGCCTTAGTGTCGGTAAAATCAAAATTTTGTAAATTTGGTTCAAATAAAAACTTGACATCAATTTTATCTTCAAAATCTTCTTTTGACAAAAGATAAACAGTATTTCCAATACAAGACAATTCAAATTTTTCATCAGCCCCGTATAGTTGCATACTTATTTCTTGGAAGTTATCAATGCCTACCATAAAATCCAACTCTTTTTTGATAAAAGAACGTTCAAAAACATAACCATCCTCATCCACCTCAAGCTTACTACTAAAGCAGAAGCACGCAAATAACAAAATTATCATTATTGAGGGATAAAATATTAAAAAAAATTTAATGATTAAAAAGTATTAATCGAGAATAAAGGGTACTGTTAAATACATAAGGTGACAGTTGTTAATGATTTAATTTTATTAGCAGCTCTAAAATTATGTACTATGTGATGACTTAGACGATATTAATTAAAAAAATTATGTTTTGAAACCGTTTTGATGCTTAAATTCTGCTAAAATGACACTATAGAGCTGCTCTTTGAACACGAAAAGAGATAAAAAAATTTGTGGGATTACAAAATCAAATAGCACAGCATTACTTAGGTTGATGGTTAATTGTCTTGCATGTCTTTAGAAAAAATGAAAGTTAACATTTAAACAAAATTTATCAAGTCATAAAGTTTTGATTTGCAATATAAATTTAAACTTTGCTCTACATCACAAATTTATTATTTTGCATTGTTTACGTATTTTGACATTATGTTTAAAAAATATTAGTTTAGTTGGCGTGGCTTAGAACTATAGATCTGGTTCTACAAACATCAAAGTATTTCGAATATCTTTTAAGTAAAAAGATTTAAAAATATAAATTTAAGAGATGCATCCTAAAAATATAGCAACACATAAATAATTCAAAAAAAAATTCAAATAAAAACTTTTACTCTTTTAAAACAAGATTTTTGGCTAATTTATCTTCTTCTTTAATTTCAATCGAGACATCATCAGCAAACTCAGGCCAAGTTGTACTAAAATTATAGGTAAAAAAATTTTTATCATAATCAACCTCAATCGTTTTTATCACCTCATTGTCCGATAAAACATGAATTAGAACCTTAAACTTTTCATCAACCGGCTTTTTTGTATCTTCATCAGTAATTGTAATAAATAAAACTCTTGTTTTGGTAATTCTAACATCATAATGATTTTCGGAAATGTGTTCATTAATATCCGTCCTATTACGAGCACAAATAAATGGGCAAGGACCCTCTCGTGGATTAGGTAAATCTAAACAATTCGATAAGGTTGTATGCATATAGGCCAACATGTCAAACATAGTAAAAAAGCACGTAGTTTCTTTAACAAGAGAACTAGTTCCCTGTAAATCAGCTGTTGAGTTTTGCTTTTTTGTTTTTTCAACTGAAGACGAAAAGAAAGTATCGTGAAACTCTTCCAATTTTCTTATCAAGGGAAATAAGTCAACAGAGAATGCTTCAAGAATCGGAACTCGTTCAATTTTTTCGCCCGTGTCCACATAGGTAATTCCTAGATCTTTTAATTGTCTATTTGTAGACATAAATGATATTAAATTAATTAATTCAAGATGTAATTTTTTTTCATCTTCTCCACTATTACCGGAAGCAATACACTCTCTCACTTTTTCAACGGCTGTTTGAATACGACAATCTTGATAAGCTTTTATATAATTTATTAAATTGGCCATTCGTTGTAAAAAAATTGCTTCGAAGTGTACAGGGTTTTTAAAAGGAGAAGTTCTCTTAAAAATCTGATGATCAAACACAAGGTCATCTATCTCTGTTATTTTATCAATATTTCGAAATATAAAACCTGATAATAGTTTAGGTCTACGATCAACTTCTTCGATCTTAATCTCACCATCATCCTTACTAGTTTTGCCTCTTACATTACTCTCTTGTTTTTTTTTCGCCTTCTTTTCAAGCATCATTTTCTTTCTTAATTTCCTTTCAATAGTTCTGCGAGGATTAAAATTGAATTCAGTATAAAAAAAATTACTTTCATTAGTATCATCAATATCATCACTATCATCATCATTGTTTAAAAACTCAAAGTTTTTATAGGTATCAAAATAAAATCTAAACTGAATTTTATCACGCATTTTTTTAACTTTGACTTGGCTCGATTTGACGGCAAAATCATAAAAATTTTCCTCATATGGATTTTCTAATGTCAATTCAACACACTCGATTTCATCTTCACCAAAACGATCTTGTATAAATTTTAAATCCATAATTTCTGTATAAGAATAAACCCACCTATGCTCAATTTTATAATTGATACACAACACTGATCTTAACATCAACCACAACATAAGGATGCCAAAAAAAAAATAATTTATATTAAAAAAAATGATTAAAATAATAGAAATAATCTATTTGATATTGTTGACAGAAAACGGTCAAAATTAATAAAGCATAATTTTGTAAAATTTGACAATAACAAGCAAATTTATTACATAACTTTTTTTATTATTTTTTTTCAAAAAAAGATCTGATCAAGATCGTGTTTGTATTAATGGTCTAGTACTAAAATCGAACATTTAAAGCCTCTTATCTTGATATCAGATGTTGCATGATTAGTATGCTTTTGTTTTTTACATTAATTTAATCGCGTCAAAAAACAATTTTAAAGCTTAATATTGTAAGAACTTTTGTTATCATGATCGCAATAGATGACAATTAATCAGAATTTAAATAAATGCACAATTTTTTGAATTTGAATTTTTTAATTTATGTATTAAAGTGTATTTAAAGATAAATTATCAAAAGAAGCTTAAAAAGTTTCTGCCTCCTTTTAAAATCTTCTTTTTTAATGATGTGTAATGATTTTATTTATGTAAATTAAATATTTTAATTTACAGCAAAAAATAAAGATGAGTTTTGTTAAAAAACAACAGGAAATGTATAAATTTTATTAAGAGGTTCTAATTGTGACATGCATTTAAATTATAATTAACGCTTATAAAAACATTTTACACATACCAAATACTTGTTCATACTTGTTATCACGTCTACATTAACAGCTTTTAAATATAGTTGTACAATTTTCACAAATTTAAATTGACTCGTTAAAATCAAAGTTTTGATAGATTTGACATCAACCTAGAAATAAAGCGGAATTTTGACAAAAAATAGTTACGAAACAGAGTTTAAAATAAGACGTTGTTACTCTTGCTATAATAATAACGTCTTATTGACAATTATATAAATAAAATTGCTAAATATTTAAACTTTCAATGACGTCTTGAGTTGCAAATAATTATGATAAGGCAGTGATATCAATTCTATGACATTAGTGTCATTTTTGCGCAATTCGTTGATTGAGGTGACATTTTTAATTATTTTTGTCAAAAATTCACAGTTACCATTTTTTTTATTCAAACTAAAAACAAAATAACAAAATTTTACATGCGATGAAACAAATGAGATGTTCAAAAAGTTTAGTAAAAATATAAAACAATGACACAAAAAAGCTTGTCACTACCGTTATAAGTTATAAATAACTCTGTAGGAAAAGGGGTTTGCTATAGTTCTGTATTAGACATTTTATTAATATTCGCAATAGATTGTAAAAAATTGCATTGCTTACATTCTTTAAACTGAAAATGCGTTACAAAATGAAAGTAAAAATATAAGTAAAGACAATTTAGTTAATAACTTTACATTTAATTAAATCTGTTCCTGTTCTACCTTCAACCCACAGCCCATACACTGTTTTATGCTTCCTTCTCCTACAAAATTATGAATGTGTCTCTCTATTTTAGTCTCTTTTGTGATAGTTCGTCTTTTCAAATCTCTTACTCGATTTTTCAGATTTTTAATTTTGCGTTTTGTAGCAATTTCTTCTCTTTGGCTCTTAATCTCTTCAATTTTCTCTAAATCGCCGTATTTCTTTTTAGCAATCTCAAAAATTTCGTCTTCTAGATATAAATGCATATCATGCCAAGTCCCTTTGTGAGGATTGGGTCTTGATAAGTATTTCAAGCCTTTTAATTCATAACTGTCCAATAAATATTCTTTGGTTGCTGTAGTTTTCGTAATAAATTTCATTTTACTGTATCTGCATTGTTTACAAGTGTTAATTTTAAAAATATTAACTATTTCTGAATCTAGTTGTGCTGATTCACAGTATTTGCAAGTATTTGATTTCTCAATTGGAAATGATAGCTCTACATCATTAACAATCTTCTTTTCTTTTGTAATTTGCGATGTAAAAAATCCACATTCGTCTTTATCCATGGGGCTATTACACCAATTAATTAACTCTAAAAAATATTATTGTGATTATTATCATTGGTAACCAATATCAAAATGTTAATTTTTAAATAATAACAAACAACCCCAAATGTTCTTTAATCTATTTAGAAAATGGTCAGATGAACCTTCTTGGCGTCTTAAGCCGTCAAAATACTCAAGAGATAACCAGAATAACTTTGGTGGTAAAGTAATGCTTCCACAGTCAGTTCTTGAAGACCTCGTTATTTTACAAGTTCAACCGCCTTACATTTTCGAAATAGCACACACAGATGGTGTAATGAAGACACATTGTGGTGTCCTTGAATTTACTGCGGATGAAACAACAGTTACTGTTCCAAATTGGATGTATGAACAACTTATTATGGATTCAATAGAAGAAGTTGAAATTAAATTTACTGTTATACCAGTCGGAAACTTTGTTAAACTTTTACCACATTCAACAGATTTTTTAGAAATTGAAAATCCAAAAATTGAATTAGAACATTGTCTTCGTAATTATCAAGTTCTTACATTAGGAGATGAGGTTTTACTACGTTTTGAAGAATTTGGGCCAATGCGCTTTACTGTTAAAGAGATTGAACCTTCTTTAGAGAATGCCATTTATATTGTTGATACAGACCTTTCAGTTGATTTTTGTGAACCATTAGGTTTAAAAGAGAAAGTAGAGAATGAAAGAACAGTAAACAAGTATTTAGAATTTGTAGAAGGTTCTTTTAATCCTAGACCAATTAGAATGAAGCGCTTAGGATTGAGTTTTAATCTAAGAAATGTACGTTAAAATGTAATAAAAATCCTTTAATGTTTTTTAACTAAACAAAAAATAAAGTAAAGCAATTGCTGTAATTAATAAGCATGCTATAATTTTATTTCGAGGATCATTGTTCAATATGCTCAATACTCTTTCAAATTTACCCATACTACTCAAAAGAGCTCTACTGTTTTTATCTGTTTCTGAATCAATAGCCTCGATTAATAAATCTTGTTGTTTAACTTTTTCTGAAAGTTCAATAGCCGCGTATTTTATATTCTTTGAAGACTTTGCTAATTTTAATTCTTCTTCCATATATTGTTTTGAACTTAAAACATTTAAATTTACAATGGTAAAACATAAAATGTGTTATAATTTATCTACAATACTAATAAATTTATTACTCTTCATCTAAAGAATCATCCATATCTTGTACATTAACTCGAAATCCATAAAGTCTTGGTTCAAATGGAGCCACGGTTTTTCTTTTGAATTTGTAAGGAAAAGTTATAACCAGAAACATTGCAAAAGAATTTCCCCAGGCACAACCATCAAGAGCTTTTAGAGGTCCTTTAGGAGTGTACAAACATTCACAGACGTAACAAAAAACTTTGGTTCCAGAAATATGTGGATCAGTAGAATCACCATACGGTATTAGTTTTGTACCACATCCTATTCTGGGACATATCCCGTACTCTTTATTCATCGCCTTTTCAAGAATATCTTCAAGACCTGTCATTGTAAAAATATATCTTTGATGGATTAAATAATACAAACTTGATTCTTCAATAAAATCTTGACTTTTTCCTTTGTCTAAAATAGCGTTATACGACCTTTTTAAATTTTCAATAATTTTAGACAAGCCAACTAAATTAAATGAGTCTTCAAGAAAAGTATCATCAACTCGAGCTAAATACGAATTTTCTTTCTTTTTAAAAAATTCACCGACCCAATAAAAGCCTTCTGATTCTTCAGAGTCAACCATTTCATACGTTTTGTTTTTTTCAATCATAATGGGTTTAAATTTTGAACCAATTTAATAAAATGAAAAAATCTGATACACGTACGTGTTATAAACAAAAAGTTTTGTCGTAAAAATTGTGCAATAAAATATTTTTTATTATATTTACCATAATAATCTAGTAATTTTTTTATCCTTATGACAGTTGAATTAGAAAATTTAGAAGAACAATTTCTATATGTGCCATATTATGATAAAGAGAAGAAAGAAGGATGGATCCATAACATTAAAATCTTAGAAGAGGAGACTATAGCCTCTCATATTCGAATCTATTTTATTGACAAATCTAACAATAATTTTGTGATTAAAATGCCAATATATTACACTTTTCTGGTTGAAGGTGAGTTTTTATCTGATATCGAAGAGTATTTAAAGCGTACGTATTCTTCTGGATATCATTCAAGTAAAATTGTCAAAAAAATAGATACAAAGGAATTTAATCATTTATCAGGCAGTGGCAAAGAATTTTTATATGTGGAAATAAAGTATCGAAGTGTATTTAATATCATAATTAGAGATTTGAAAAAAATTATCAGATTGAATAATACGAGAAAACAAATAGATTTGACACTAAAAGAAATGACTAAAAACCAAGAGATCAACAATATAAAAGACCATATTGTTCAAATACATGAGTATGACATTGGAGATTTAATATCTGCTATGAAAAGATTAAATATACGTTGTGGTAAATGGTACAAAATTTCTTATAATGGTGAAACTTATATCTTTGAATCTACTTATTCTAATAATATTCCCAATTTACGAGTATTTACTTATGATATCGAAACAACTAAGAAGCCTCTACAATTTCCCGATCCGGAATGTGATGAAATTATGATGATCTCAATTAAAACAGAAAAAGGCAATGAATTAATTGTTAATAGAAATGTTGTTGGTAAAGATATTGAAAGATTTATTTATTATCCTAAGCTAGAATATGAATCATTTTTTGAGGTAAGTAATGAATTAGATGAAAAATCTCTGATAGTAAGATTTATAGAAACTGTTCAGGAACACAAGCCACATATCATCACTTCTTATAATGGATCAAGTTTTGACTTTCCATATTTAGAAAAAAGAGCAAATTTTTATAATTTATCATTCACGGATTTATTCGGTTTTAAGGAAATGAAAGGTTCGTGGTATTGCTCACTAATTGTTCATCTTGATTGTTATTTGTGGGTCAAAAGAGATTCAAATTTTGCTAAAGGCAATCAAGGATTAAAAGCAATTACAAAACGAAAATTAGGTTACGATCCAGAATATATAGACCCAGAAGAAATGTGCGATATTGTATTAAATGATCCTGATAGAATGGCTAAATATTCTGTATCCGATGCTGTTGCAACTTATTTTATTGCCACAAAGTTTGTCATAAGACATATTTATACATTGTGTTCTGTAGTGCCGTTTTCGCCATATGATGCAATATGTTCTAATCCAGATACTTTATGTGAAGCTCTTCTGATTAAAGAGGCTACGATCTATAATATTTTAATACCTTCTAAACGTGTTGAGCCTGATTTAATACTGAAAGACGGATATGCCATTGAAAAATTATCTCCTGTTCAATTTGTGCCTGATCATTCTCGAGTTGGATTGTTTCGTTCAGATTTTATCCAAAAATTCAATATAAACAAGTTTTACGTTGATAAATTGATTGAAAAACATGATGAAATTTTATCCAATTTCAGAAATGAACAGGATTATGAATATTTAAAATCTAAAATACGAAAGGATCTGGAGGATTCAAAAGGACAATTTCATGGAAATGGTGCTTTATACAAAATTGACTTGGGTGAGTTATGTTCAAGTTTGATTTCTACAAATAGAATACAACCTACCTCAATAGTTGATAATGATACATGCATTCGTTGTGATTATAATAATGATGCCAATAAATGTAAATTACGTTTTGATTGGAGTTTTAGAACGGATTTTTATCCTACAACTCCTAAGGAAGTAACTGAGATAAAAGAAATGTTGATAGAACATCATTTGGAAAATGTACAAGATAAAGATGATAATCATAAAAAGAATAAGTACAATGAAGATTCTACGAGGTATGAAGATTTGACTGATTCTGAAAAATCGAAATTACTGAAAAGTAAAATTATTGAATATAGTAAAAAGAAATATAATTCTGCAACAATCCGTAAAACAGAAACTCAAAAAACGATAGTTTGCCAACGTGAAGTACCGTTTTTTGTAAATGCAATCATTAAACTTCAAAAAAAAATAAATCATTGGGAATCTGAACAGATCTTGTCACAAAAAAATACAATAGGGATGACAAAAAAAGCCGATACTGAGTTCGATTCTTCATTATCAACCTATAAAAGCATATTAGAGTGGTTTCATGATTATATTACTAGAAATAATTCCAGGTGGTACAGTATTGAGAATGCTGGAATTGTCGGTAATCTTTGTGCTAAACTTCAAAAAATGTTAAAAAAGAACATCGATAATATCGGACTTGTTCTGGATGTTGATACTAATTATATATGGACTCTTTTACCTGTTAAGTTTCCTAATATTTATAAATTTGAATCTGGGCAAGAAATATCATTTTTAAAAAGCTTATTAAGCTATTTTGTTGATAACGAATTCATTAATAATCAATATCAAGAAAAAATAGAAGAAAAATATGAGATAATACCAAGAAACGATATAAAATTTTCATTAAAAGGACCATACAAGGGAATATTTTTTCCTGCAACATTAAGAGAAGACAAGTGCATCAAGAAACGTCATATTGTAATAAATAACGACAATTCAATAGCTTTAATGAAAGGCTTTGAGATGGTCAGAAATGGTGAAATAAAAATTGTGAGGCAAATACAAGAAGCAGTAATTTCAGAATATGGATCAGGGCACAATGTCGAATCTTGTTTTACCAATTTAGCTATGGTTGCTCATAAATATTTAAATGTGATTTATTCTGAAGGAAAAAATTGTGATGATAAATTTATTTTAGAAATGATTACTGATACAAAATGTTTATACAAAGAAATAAATCCAAATGATAAACCTAGCATAATTGTTATGGCAGCAAGAAGAATGGCAGAAGTTCTAGGTGTGGACGTAATCAAACAAAAAGTAAGATTAGATTACATTGTATCGAAATATCCTGAAAATTTAAATATACCAGATCGAGTGATTCTTACAATTATTTTTAATTTGGAATCAAAAAATGAATTTATTAAGAAATGGTGTCTAAAAGATTGCACTTTAAAAGAATTAATTGATTGGAAATACTACAAAAATAATGTTGAAAGAAATGTAAAAAGGCTTATTGTTCTTCCTGCGATTGAACATGGTTTACAAAATCCTATACCTGAGATTAAAGTTACTAAAGAATCGTCAAAAACGGAAATAAATTATAAAACTCTTGACTACGCATTGAAAGGAGCAAATATAGTCACCGAAAAAATTGATAATATTCAAATTAATTCCGATATAAAATCAATAAAAGATAACTGGAAATCATATTACGAAAAATTAAGACACAAATGTGGTGTACTTAGTATTGAAATCGATAAAACATCAAATGAGGTAGTTGCTTACTCAATTAACTCGATCATGTATAGAAATGAAATTTATAAGAAGATATTCTTAGATGTCCCTAAGCAGTATTGTTTAAAAAACAAAATTGATCTACAAAAAGGCTATTTTCCTTGTTCCTCTAAAGAAGAATGCATTCCTTTTCTCAAAATCACAAACTCGGAGTTTATCACGAAAAGACAAAATTTCGATCGTCTATTTCAGCACATAGCAACAAAAAAGGTTTACGAAATGAATATTGATCCTCTAGTTGTCGAATTATCAGGTATAAAAGAAGTTGCTAAAGATCCAAATTTCCTTATACTGACAACATTTAATTATAATAACGAAATCGTTTATCTTTTTAGCAGAAACAATTCATTTGAAATATTTTCTAAATTTAAAAATGAACTTTGCAGAGATATCGATGTCATGAAATGGTTTGTTCGAAATAGAAAAGATGTATTGTTTCTAAATAAAAAAGATCCGAACATATTAAAACTTAATGAAATGTTTAAATCCTACAATACGATTTTTGTAGAAGGTACGATCTTAAAGACTTTATCTACTTTTAAGGAACTCATCAATAAGCAACAAACTTTACATTCTTGTTTAACAGGCAAGATAAGAAATTTATTTGATATTTCAGTATATTCTAATGTCCCTTTGACCAATATCGGTTCCATAAATTTACTTGATGTTATTTTTCTAAGAGAATTAAGAAAATCAGGTACATTTTGCGATTTAAAAGGCGATTTATCATTGACTTCGTTCAAAACCGAGATTTGTCATCCTTCATATGTTAAAAAGTATACTGTGATGTTCGAGTGTGTAGGATCTTTAATTTTATCTATCGTGCAATATAAAAAGATAATAACACAGGCAAAAACATATTCTGCTGTAAACAGACGTGATTTTTTTGCTCTTTATAATTTAGTTAAAAATGTTTTATCCGACTACTCAAATAACAAGAGAGGTGCAGAATCTGTTCTTAATATGTTGTCTATGTGGATTTTAAAAGACTCCGATATTATTTCGAAAGAATTAAGAGATGTTTGCGATTTAATACATCAAAGATTTATTTTGAATTTGGTCGCTAAACTCACAAAACTTGGAATTAAAATCGTGTTTGTTTCTAGGAATATTTTTTGCATTGAAACTGATAAAGAAGATTTAAAAGGCTGTACAGATTTTTTTGATTACCTTCAAGAGAAAATTACTACTTACGAAGGTTATGAATTTTTGTGTCTTAGAAAATTACATTTTTTTGAAAAATTGCTTTTATTTAGTCCTGCCAATTATTTCTACGTAAAAAACTCAGAGGTTTTTGGCTTTTCTAATGCTCAGGTACCGTCTTCGTTTCTTAACAAACTTTTTAATGATGAAATCAAAAGTACTCATTTCATTTATGACTTAGTGACTCGATGTGACGAAAAAGCAAGTGAAGTCATTTTAAATAGCCTTAATCTACTTAAAGGATTTGAACATGTTATTTCGGATTGTTACAGACTCTTAAAAAGAAATGAATTCGAACAATCAAACAAAATTTTTATTGAAATGTTAATTTATTGTAGAGAATGTAAAAATGAGAATATAATGAGAGATAGATGTATTAAATGTGGTGTACATTACACAAGGGAAGAAATTAATGAGACTGTTGAAAAATATTTTTCTTTTTATTTGAATCTCGAACAATCTGATGATTCGTTTTGCGATAAATGCCACAGAATTAATGAACGTGTTCTTTATGATGTGTGCAAATGTGGCGGAACTTATAAAAAAACTTCATATAAACAAATTTTGGTTTACCTGATTTCTCTTATGACAAATGAACAAAGTAAAGAACATTCACAGAAAGCTTTAAAGTTTTATGGTCTATTAAATAATTAATGTTTATTACTTTTATAAGCTATTTATGGAAAAATAGATACATTTAACTTTGCATAAGATGGCACTTCCATAAGCTAAAACGTTTAGATGCGTGCTTTTAACTTTTTCTATAATTAAATTTGCTCAAATTTATTTTTTTACTTATAAAAACTATACAGAAGAATTTTAAATGAATCTAAAACACTAAAATAAATTGTTTAATCAACATTCATAAACATCGAAGCTTTAAAAAAAATATTGTTTTCAAGTTTTAATTTGTTTGCCAATACTCACAAAATAATAAAAAATAATTTGGTTTTTTAACTGAAGCCCCAAAATGCATCAGAATAAAAGCCAACCCAATAGAAAAGAACTTTTATCTTTAAATATACCTCAAGTTGCACTTAAAAACTACACCTTAGACGAATATGATTATATTTGTGAGCTTCCTTATTTAGGTCCTATTCTTGTTTCAGCAAAAAAATACAATACAACAACGTTGGTTATGATTAAATCGGTTTTAGGATGGTTGACTTACACATATCTTGATAATATTGTTGGTACAGATTCTGTAGCACGGCCTATTTTAATTTCACTTTATAGATATTTCTCAGATGTCATTGACGGCTGGAGTGTTTCTTTTAAGTCAAAAAAATCAACATTGTATAATTTTTTCAATATATTTAGTTTTAGATCATCTAATCAAATCACGTCAAGAACAGCTCTAGATCCAACTATCACTGAATTAAACAAGTATATAAAAACAAAAATTCTTTGTGATATTGATCAATTCCTTCTGCCAAAATTTATCGATAGATTTGCTCAAATAACATGTTTTGATGTGAAAGAAATAGAAAATTTTACCTTTTCTGATGTCATACGCATAAATATGAACCCGAAAATTTTTAAAAATTTATTTCCTGACCAACAAATCAGAGAATTTCAGTTTAATCATTTTCAAGCTCGTCATTTATCATCTTTTCTGATCAAAGAAGATGAGATTACTAGTTTTAAAAAACAAAATAAAGAATATAAAGGCACACTCGAAGAAGCACTTAAAGAATTTTTAAAAACTGAAGGCGAGTATTTTCTCTTGATTGACGATGTTTATATGTCAGAAGTTTATTTTAAACAAAAAACCAAAGAATTGTCACAAGAAAAATTCGATACTTTTTTCGGACTCTTTGTAAAAATTTATGAAGCCGAGGTCTCATTTATTGAAGATTTGTACACTAGTATAAGATTAATAAAGAAAGGAGACATAATAATAAACAAAGGCACAATATTACCAATATCAACAATGTTTATACAATGTTTGCCAGAAAAAGAAATTTTTGAACGTGATGAATCATGTTATATCCAATTATTTGTTGATTGTTTAATCCAAAACTCACAATTTTGGATTCATCTTAGCGAATTATTTGCACAATACGAAGATATTCTTGGAAGAATCAAGATTCATAACGGAAAAGGCAATAAAATTAATTTAATGAAAATTTCTGCTGCTTTTGATCATATTTTACAGAGATTTATACGACGTAGTGGTTTAATAAAAAACGTTTTAGATTGTTGCATTGAAGAATCAGAAAATCACAATAAGTTGATAAAATTTTATCTGCAATTTATTAAATTTATAGAACACAGTGAAATTTTAAAAGTCCAAGAAAGAAATGTAAATATTCTTCATATGTTTGAAAATACTTTAAAAGTAAGAGTTGTTAGAGAGAATCAGCATTACATTGATCAACTTTATTGTTATGATAAACAAGGAAATGAATACACGTTGTTTTTGTTTTCTAAACAAACGGTATTGATGAAGAGGACTGGAAAACCTTTGCCTATTTTACAATCAACTGCATCTTACCAAGAAATACAAAAATATAAAAATAGTGAAATTGAATTATACACAAGAGGTCAAACAGGATTTTATCTAATTGCCAAAAAATACATTACTGATGCACATTTTATAGAAAGTTATAAAGATTGTACCTTATCAGCGAGATATTTTATTTCTCATAACGAAGACTTAAGGAATAGTTTTATAAGAAACTTTGCAAGATCAAGTTCGTTTTTTTCTCATAGAAATTTACTGTTTTTAAATTCAAGTGGTGATTTTACGTTAAAAATAATCAAAGATGGCGATATTATCTACAAAGATATGAAAATTTATCAAATTACACAAAATCAAATGATTCAAAACTCTTCTAAAAACTTGCCAACTGTATTTTCATATATATTCTCTTGTTCAGGTAACAAAACAGTCTACTTTTATAACAATGATCTATTCGTAAAAATCGGAAGTCTTATATTTTACGTGATCGATTTTAAAAATCTTCAAGATATGTTTCACAATTTGCACAATATACTTAAGGCCATAAACCAACATTATCTTAAAATAGAAGGAAAGATCAACTTGTATCAATATTTTAAATCGCAAATTGACAAACCGTTTTCTACTAATAATGAAAATTTAGATTTTAAACCTTTAATACATTTTTTAAATGACGATGAGATCTTTGAATCAATGCAAATTTATTGTAATGATTCATCACAAGATTTTTCATTACAAAAATCATCACAAATTTTAGAACCACAAATGTTTTTAAGATCAAAATTCATAATGCAAGAAATTTTAGAAATTAACTCAGAGAAAAAACTGACAGGATTCGATGACACAACCTTCTCTTCTATTATTTCTGATTACGAACCAAAACAAGTAGAGGATATCATAATTAAAATCCTAGACAATGAGGAATATATGACTTTATTTAAAAAATTATTTAAATCACATGATGATGTTCACAGGACAATTATAAATTATCTCTCTAGAAATGTTTATTGCTTTTTAACAAATGAAGATTTGCAAATTATAAAGATCTAAATAGGTAGGTAGGTAGGTAGGTAGGTAGGTAGGTAGGTAGGTAGGTATTAATATCAGGTAGGTATTTATTTGTATAGGGTAAAAGGCTTTTAGTTTTAAAATTGCTTTTTTTATAAAGACTTCTTAACCATTTACAGTACTTCTCAATAAATTTACTGCAATCAAATTTAAAACGAGAGACAAAAGATACGAAGTAAGGAATATAAACAGAAGGATCAGAAGTTACACCATCAAAAAGGAAATGAAGTACAGCATTGGGCTTGTGTTTAGCCACACTAAAAAATAAAAATTGGAGACTAGTAGTTCTACAGTACAAGACCTTACTAAGAGAATTAAATAAAATATTTAAATCTAAATCAGAAATAACTTGATCTAAAGCTTTGTACGCGTTTATAAAAGTTTTTAAATTATTTCGTACAAATAAATAAGACGGTTTTTGAATGGGTTTCTCGATAGGCGTATCATAATCTGAAATTAAATCAATCCATTCTTCATCGGAAATAGATGAATGAACGGCTGTCATTTGGGTATCTATATCAGTAAGAGCATCTAAATGTTTATCTAATACTACTCCTGCTAGTGATTTGTATTTTAGTAAATCTAAGTATTTTGTGACTTCCGTCAAATCCAAGTCATCAGTTTTCAGTGTCCTCAAAATCTGAATTTTGTCCTTGAAGGAAATCATTGGGGGGATTGGGCTTGAAAAAATTTTAAAGGGCAAGTAAAAAATTTCACGGCGAAAAGATAGTGAACGTAAATAAAAAGGTAGTTGTAATTTTGTTTTGTGTTTATAAAATAGACTTAAGATAGTTTCTAAATTTTAAATTGGGTGTGTTGTACAAATAAAATGATAAACCGTGGGTATGTCACAAAATTGCAACCATGAGAGCGCAAAAAATAATAAGCAGGCTTTATGTTTAACGTCTAAGATATTTTGTTTTTCGTGCGGAGTTTAAAATGTTTTTTTAAAAACCCAAATCAACCTTTTTTTTAACGCCCTTCATTTTTTTATGATCAAAAAAATTATAATCAAAGGAAATTTATTGGATGGTTTTTATTCCGAGTTTTTATCAGGATCTTCTCTTTATTTTTATACAAGTCAAGATTCTTTAACTAAAATTGAATTTTATAAAGAAGCTGAGTTAAAAAAAATTAAAATATTATCACAAGATTATAATTTGGAAATTGTTAAGGAAGGTACGTGGAAAGTAAAATCATCTTTAGATTGTGAAGTAGATTTAATTTACTCTGAGTCTGTTTTTATTTTTGATAAGTTTTTAGAAGTTAAAAATGATTATTTGAATCTAATTTGCTTTCTTAAAAGTAATTTAACTTTCAAAAAGATCTTCTCTTTAAAAAATATTTTTATTTTAATTTTTTTAAAATGGCTCTTTTTCAATTTTTATCATTTTTTTCTCGTAGATTTCCCTTTGCTTTCTCTCGATTTCATAAAAAACCAACCAATTGGCATAAAACAAAATACGGTTATTAATGAATTTTTAAGTTTAATTTGTCATACGATCATCTTTATTCAAGAACAATTACTAAAAGATTGTCGTTTATTCTTAATAATTATTCATAAAGATAAGTATTTACTTCTCTTAAGTGTCTTTATTATCTCACTTTTATACAAAACAGTTGTTGATAGGATCGTGGACATAGCTGAACTTTTTAATAATAAGACGTACAATAATCTAAAAGAAAGGTATGACACTATAAAATTAAGTCTAGATCAAATAATAATGTGTGTTTTATTCTTTAGTATCTCAATTTTAATACTTCCTAGTCTATTTTTTTACTTTTTGATTCATATTTTATTTTACGCCTCGATTCGTGGACTAGAAGCTTTGGAATTAGGACTTTTACTTTTGTTTTTAGACACTAGAAACTGTTTTTACTTCGATAAAACAAGATGTGAATTCAAAGAAATAAATTTTAAAATGAAATGTGGATTTATTGGAGAATTTTTAATGAAAAAATGTTTAAAAATGAAAGAAATAAAACAAATCTTAAGGGGAGTGTTGTAAGAATAAAATAAATGTTTATTAATGATTTTAAAAATCTTTGTCAAACATTTTACATGTCTACTGTTATAAATTCGTTTTCCTTATTGTTTACTGTTTGTAATTTTGTATCCTTTAAAAAATAAATTCAATAAAAATAAAGCAATAAACGTGTAAGTTAAGACGATCCTAATCTTAAATAAAACTTTGACACAATTTTTTTTTTTTTCGAAGCCCTTCCCTTCAAATGTCCACTTTTAAAGAAGTCTCAGTTATTGTTCATCCTCTCGTTTTACTTTCAGCAGTCGACCATTACAAAAGATTAGGATCTAAAAGAGTAATAGGTATCCTTCTAGGTCAAGTTGATGATGATATTCATGTCACAAATAGTTTTGCTATTCCTTTTGAAGAAGATTCTTCTGGTTGGTTTTTAGATACGTCGTATTTACAAAACATGTTCGAATTATTTCACAAAGTCAATTCTAAAGAAATAATTGTTGGTTGGTACCACACTGGTCCTAAAATGTGCAGTAATGACATAGAAATTACTAAATCTCTTCTTAAATACGTAGATGATCCTCATTTAGTCATTATAAACATTCATTCTATTGATTATGATTTACCAGTACAAGTCTTTAAATTGGATAAACAAGGTGATTTTGCCCATGTGAATGCTAAAATTGAGGCTGAAGAGGCCGAGGAGGTTGGTGTAGAACATTTAATTCGTGATATTAGAGAAGAAGACACTGGGTCTACTAAAGAAAAAATTAAGACCATAAAAGAATCGATTAGGACCTATGAGAAATCTCTTGAAATTATAGAAGATTACATTCAAAAAACAATCGAAGGAAGTGTTAAGTACAATCATGAGATCTTTTATCTTCTTCAAGACATTCTTTATTCTATTCCTTATCTTACTGGATCTCTAGATGAATACCAATCTAATACTTATCTCTCTGAACTTATTAAGAGTGTTGTGTCTTTACACGATTTAAATAAAAACAGAATGGAAAATGATCAAAAGATAAAACAATAAAAAAAGTTCGATTGTAAAAAAATTTTTATGCTGTAAAAAAAGTTTGATTGTAAAATTTGTTTACTTGAGTAGCTTTTACAAACTTTGCGTTAAAATCAAAATAATTTTAAAACAGTTTAACAACCCATTAACTCAGTGTCTCAAATTTTTGTGTAAAATCCTATTTAAGTCACCATATAAGAAATTTGCTAGTATTGTGTTGTTACCTGCATATATCAGCTTGTCAGCAGTAAAAAGCGTGCCTTAATCTTACTATTACGTTTATTGACTTTAATAAAACATATTTATGCTGTAAAATTATCTTAAATTACAATTAAATCAAACCTTATTTTATTTAAATCAATTTATCTTTTTTCTTCTTATCGTGTAATAAATCAAGTGAAATAGAAACAATTACGCCTAAGATACAAATACATTGAGTAAATCCTATTCCATGACCAAATAAGACTAGAGATAAAATAATGGATAACATATTTCGAGAAATATTTACTGTAGTAAGTACAAGTGAACCGTGTTTCTCAAGCATTGAATAAATTACTAATTGACCTAAGACACTGAGTAGAGAAGACAATATTAAATCTTTGAGTATCTCCGGGTTTGAACTGATGAATTCATAAGAATAATTGATATCTTTTGTTAGAATCATTAATATTAAAGACATTAATAGACGGATTAGATTATTATAAAACATAACATTCCCAGAAGAAACATTAAATTTCTTAAAAACACTGTCTTGTGTTACATTAAGTAAACCATCTAAACTTAAATTAAGAATTAGAAAGAAAATACCTTTTAAAGTGAAGTTATTAGAATTTCCTGTCATAGAAAAACATAAAACACTTACTGTAGTTAAGAAAATAGAAAAATACTTTCTGTTATCAAACTTTTTCTTTAAAATTAAAAAATTCATAATCGCAATACTCAAAAGTTTACAACACTTCGAAATGATAACAGTAGGATAAGATAAGAAATTTAAAGAATAACGCCATAAGAAAGTTGAAGTTAAAGCCAAAAAGGAAAGTAGGACGTAATAAAAAATAATTTTAAAATCTTTGATTAGAAGAGATTCGCCTTTAAGACGGCATAAGAATTTAGAAACAAACACACCTCCTAAACACTGAAGAACCATTGGAAAAAGGATCGATTTGTAATTCAAATTTCCGTACTTGTGTGTACTAATTTTTTCATTGTAAATACTTGAAAGAGAGTAAAGTAAGTAAATCCCGATTGAGTGGACTAAAATTGAAATATTTGTGGATTTTTTGAAACGAACGTATGAAAACATGGGTTTACTTAAAAATGAGGAGATTAAATTAACAGGTATTATTTTTAAGTTTACTAAGATAACACTTGTTTATAAATAGAATCGTATTATAATTTTAATGTTACAACACGTCA
This sequence comes from Pachythone gigas, assembly GCA_018237685.1. Classification (NCBI taxonomy): domain Eukaryota; kingdom Metazoa; phylum Arthropoda; class Insecta; order Lepidoptera; family Riodinidae; genus Pachythone; species Pachythone gigas. The sequence goes on along the minus strand of DVZQ01000002.1, from coordinate 60,052 downwards.
TGCTCACAAGTCTACACTTAAAAAATAATAATCAAACCGCTTTTATAAAATTACTTTTATTTCTATCATTTAATTTTCAAAGTATATCATCATAACTAAACTCCTTCATATCTAATTCTATATTAGCTTTCTTATCTAATTTATTCATGCCATATCTCTCATCCAAGAATTTCCAAATGTCATCCGCTGATATTGCGTTAGGCTGCTTTAAGTTTCTAAGAACTTTAAACATCACAAAATGTTTAAACAAGCCAATTGGTTTATAAGTAGATAGTGCTTTTAAAATTCTAATTCTTATATTAATATCTGAATGTGTGACTTTCTTGATAATAGTCATAAGGGGGTTTAAATTGACTTTAATTTTACTCTAAAAGTGTATTACCAACATGTACTATATTAATTATATATTCACAGCACGGTGGCGCAGAGGTAGCGCGTTGGGCTCATAACCCGAAGGTCGATGGTTCGAATCCATCCTGTGCTATTTTTTTTATGTCAACAAAATTTATTTAGTCATAATTTAACATTTTAAAAAGCAAAATGCTTTATCTGCATCAGAATCTACATTATTTATGTTAGCATCTACTGAGTTAATGTACAAATATTCAACTTAATCCATGTAGGCATTAATTTGTAAATGTTAAGACTTAATTAATTTTTTTAAAACAATACCAGATGATAAAAAACTGTAAAGATAATGATCTTCTTCAAATAAATAAATGACCAAAGTCGAGTAATCATATTCTTCTCTAGGATCGAGTAAATTAAACTCATCTATACGATCAAGTATTAGTAAATCGTATTCTGATCTATAAAATTGCATGAAATTTATATTTTTAACTTTATGATAATTTATCCAGTTTTGTTGTATGACGCCATTAAATCCCGCTGTTATAATTGTTCCTAAGGCAGTACAATTACAAAATGACATTGAATCTCGAAATAAATGAGTTTTTATAAATTCATTTTCTATAGTTAACACTTTTGTTTTATCATTAATTGAATCTGTGACTATAAAAACATCAAAATCTTCTAAATAATCGACTTTTTGAGAATGAATATTAAGAATATCAATATAATCACTGAGATCATCACTAAATGCGTATAAATTACCTTCTACTATATTAAAAAATATTCTGTAAGACGAAAATTTTTCTCTAATTTCTTCTAACATCGTATTTTTTTCTTCATTTACAATGTAAAGTTTGTCATTAGTATCAAATGAGTCATTATTATGCTCGTTATTAATTTGGAAAGCATTCTTAGCTTTTTCTAAAAGGTAATTTCTATGTTTATTCGTTTTTTGTATTTTCCTTACTGTTATACAATTAATCGCGTGAGGCAAATGATCAGATTGTGTTACAAAATAATCATCATGTTTTTCAATTTTATAAATTCTTATGCCATCAGTACATACAATTACATCTTTATCAATTATTTCAAAATCAATAAATTGATTTTCTGTTAATTCTTTTGTATTTTCAGTTTTTAAATCAACAAGCCTTAGTTTACCATCTTTAAATAACATAAAGTAAAGGTCATCATGTGCAGGTCGAATTTTAATAACAGAGCCAAAATCGAAAGTAATGATTTTTTTAATATTCAAATTTAAATCTAAAATTGAAAGTCTAGAAGAGTACGATTTAAAAGTATACAGTAATTCGGGGTCTTTAGAAGATCTTGTGCTTACTAAAATTTGTTTTGAATTTTTGTCGTAAAAAGCGCAAGAAATAAATTCATTTAAATTTAAAAAATTAAAAGCAAAAGCTAAAGTCCCTTGTTTTTCACAGAATTTTTCTCCTTTGTAAATTAAATTGTGAATTATGTTATTTGGAGTAAGATCACTTTTAAAATGGGATATGTACGAACTATCGATGTTTGGAGTGGCTTTTTTATAAATAAATTTATCTTTTCTTGCATCCGCTGTGAAAAAATCATTTTTAAAGTAAATCGGTTTTTCAGTAAAAACATCTTTTTCCGCGTAATGTTTGACATCCATCAAAACAAACCCATTTACGTATTTCTCATCTGCAAGTTCTTGTTTTAATTTCTCATCATCTATTTCTAATTTATTAATTCTCGAATATTCAGAGATCATTTCAGAAATAGGATGTTTATAATTTTTTGTGTGGTATACATAACCAGGAAATTGTTTGTATTTTTTATTACAACCAATAACAGGACAACAAATCCTATTTTTACCATCGTAAGTCTTTATTTTACCTTTAATAATAAAACTCTTAATGATAGTAGCAATAGTATCACAACTTGTAATTAAATCATCAAAAACCAATTCTTTATAATTTCTATTAAAATTTTCAATTGCAATTTCCTGGAATTTAACGTATCTTAAGAATTTGGCATATCTTTTCTCAAAATGTAATTCACAATTACTTAGATTTTTACATTTTTCTATCGGACACTTTAGTTCAAAATCAGTTGTGTTGTGTTCTGCTTCTCTAAAATGTTCATCCATGAAATCAGTTTTAGAATTTTTGACATTGCAATTAACAAAAGGACATTTATATGCCATTTTTTCTTTTTTACGTGGTTTTATTTTCTTTTGTTCATCTTTTCCTGACTTATTTTTTTTATTTTCTCTGGTTGGCTTTTTCATAGAGGGCTTGACCGTTATTATCATAAAAAATTAATAACGGTATATTAATCCGTACCCATGTTCCATGAATCAGATCTTTTTGAAAATGAAGTTGAAAGATTTAGTAGACAAGTTATTGTTCCAGGAATTGGCATAGAAAATCAAATTAAATTAAGAAATACCAGTGTTTTAGTTGTTGGGTGTGGTGGCTTAGGATGTCCAGTTTTAATGTATTTAGCAACTTGTGGCATAGTGAAAATTGGAATAGTTGACCATGATAAAATTGAAATTCATAATTTACAGAGACAAGTGTTGTTTAAAGAAAAAGATATAAATAAATTTAAAGCGGAAGTGGCTGGTGAAATTTTGAAACAAATGAATTCGAGTATTGATCTCAATATAAATATTATGAAAGTAGATGATACGAATGTCATAGACTTAATAAGAGATTATGATGTAATTTTGGATTGTACAGATAATATTGATACTAGATACTGTTTGTCAGACAATTGTAGAATTTTAAAAAAACATTTTATTTGTGCTTCAGTACTTAGATGGGAAGGTCATTTGTATGTTTTACCGTATGAAGGTCCTTGTTATCGGTGTTTATATCCTGTTAAAAAAGAAAATACATCAAGTTGTGATGAAAGTGGGATTATTGGACCAGTTTGTGGCTTATTTGGTAGTTTGATGGTTCTCGAATTAATTAAATTTATTGTGAATGATGTTAAGAAAGAAAAAATGATATACTTTAATGGATTTGGAAATGCTTATCATAATATTACATTAAGACAAAGTGAATGTAAAGTTTGTTTGAATAGAGAAGTTGAGGTTAATGCTATTTCGACTTGTCCAGATAAAGTAAGTCAAGAAATTAATGTTCCAGAAATTGAATGGAGAGATTTACTGGATGATTTTGATAATTACACGGTTTTAGACGTAAGAAAAAATATACATTTTCGGATGTTTAGAATTAAAAATTCCTTAAACTATCCTATTGATGAATTAGATACAAATTTTAATTTAATACCAAAGAATAAGAATCTTGTAGTCATTTGTAAGAGAGGAATTACATCTAAAAAAGCTGTTAAAGTTTTACAAGACCATAAAATTTTTGCTTTTTCTGTAATTGGAGGCATTGAAGAATACAAAAAGTTAAATTTTAACGTTGTTGATAAAGATAATAGTCAGAATGATATTTCTTAAAAATCATAAACTTTGTTTTATTAAATTTGATAACGTATTTTTTTAAAATCATGTTTTTGTTCATTAAAAAATTCGTTTTATTTTTATTGGTTCAATTTTTTGCTAAATCTTAAATTTATGATCTAACAAAACCCTTATGCAGAATTACGATCTTAGTAAATTTATAGATATCAAGATATTAACACAAAACAAAATCTGCATTTCTGAAACTCTCCCACAAAACGTTGACTTTTTGATTAAGGACATTACGGATATTATTGGAAATACCTCTTTATTCAGTTTTAATGAAAGAGCTTTACATTTTAGATCTATTCTCAGTGGAAGAGTACTTGTAGGAAGTATTTATGATAGACCGTATAGTTCTGAATTCATTTTAGATGATGTTTACATAGGTCGTAAATTATTTAATGTTAAAATCTCTTCTAATATTGTTATTTTTAGAGCTAATACGTGTAATAAAATAGATTATTACGATTATGATATTATTATAAAAGTTGAGCCTCTTAAAAGTGGTAGATGTACAAAATTTGATGGTATGATTACTATTATTAATAGAAAAGGAGCTTTTAATATGTTTAAATATAAAAGATATAGAGATAAGACGTATTATTATGATATGTGAGTTAATTTAAGATAATTAAAACAGTTTAATTTTTAATTTTCTAAGCAAAAATCATAGGTGTCACTAGCAAGTTTAAATCTTTGAGAAAATGAATTAAATACTTTTTGTATTAATTTTAAATCTTCTGAAGACATTTTTACACAAATAAAACCTTCTTCGTAATCGTATTGGATTTTCTATCTATTATTTACAATTTCATCGTTTATGATTGAGTCAATAATCATTTTTGGTTTTTCACATTTGTATTTCGCAAATATTTCAAAGGACATTAAGGATATAAAATTTTAATATTTTTTTTATTTCTATAAATGTCAAAAATATCATAACAATTCTTTTCTAATCCCTAATGGTTTTCGAAATAGCGATAGACGGACCAGCAGGAAGTGGTAAAAGCACTGTTTCTGAATTGGTCAAAGAGAAACTTGGTTTTCAGAGAATTAATTCTGGAAATATTTACCGAGCAGTTACATACGCGCTATTAGACCGTTATGGAAATTATGATCTTAATGATCCAGAAATTGTAGAATTTATAAAAAATCTATCACTGGATTTGAATAAAGACAGCATAATTTACAATGGCTTAGAGATTTCTGGATTTTTAAGAAGTAAAATTATTGATGTTGAAGTAATGAAAGTTGCAAAACCTAAATATGTTAGAGAAAAAGTACATTGTTTACAAGATTCTCTCATAAAAAATTCTGATTATGGTTTAGTAATGGAAGGACGGGATATAGGAACTAATGTACTTCCTAATGCAACCCTTAAAATTTTTTTAACAGCATCACCAGAAGTAAGAGCCAAAAGAAGACACAATGAAAGACCATCAGTAAGTTATGATGAAACTCTTAAAGATATTAAACGACGGGATTACGAGGATATAAATCGGGTTAATGGTCCTTTAGTTGCTGCACCAGATGCAATAATAATAAATACAGATAATTACACTGCTCAAGAATCAGCTGAAGTGATTTGCAATTTATTTTTGAGTAAAACCAGATAAATTTTTTGACATTAAATTTTTTTTTTGCATGCAATGAGTTATTTTTTTGGTTCAAATATGTTTTTACGTGCAGTGAAATAATTTTTCTAAGATTAAATTTTTTGTTTTTACGTGCAATGAAATATTTTTGATAAGATTAAATTTTTTGTTTTTACGTGCAATGAAATATTTTTGTAACAATAATTTTGTTTTTATGTGCAATGAAATATTTTTTAAACAATAAAATTTTTTTATTGGGTTATTTTTTTCTTACTAAACATATCAAGGGTAGACTTATGTAAGTAGTACATAATTATAATACTAGACACAATTTCAAGAATAACTAATCTGAAAACCCACCTCCTAGATTTATCAAGCATTTGAGAATGACTTTGATAACTCCTTATATGATCTTTTTGAGTTTGAATTATATTTTGAAGTACACTCTGTAATTCATTAACTGAATCAACATCTTTAATTGGACCAAGTGGTCCTTGTAATTCTTTTTTAACATCAGGACATTTATAACCAAATTTCATTACTTCTTTATTAGGATTAGTTACACGAATAGTAATATAACCATCAATATTACTTTTTGTGTATAAAACACCATAAGGATCTGTTGTATCAATAATTTTTTTAAGATTAGAATCGAAAATAGAAAGATACACAGAGGTTGAATCAAAATCCCTGTAAATAAATTTATACATGTTATCCTTCGTAACAACATCCTTAAAAATAAAAGTCTCTTTAGAGCCAATTTCTACGTATCTACAAATTACAACTGCAACTAAAAATAAAAATCTCATCTTTGGGGTCAAAGTTGATGACCAAAGAAAAAGCAATTTTTAAAAAACTTTTAAAAAGATACACTGAGGTTTACATAAAGAAATTCGATGTCACAAAATTTAATTTTAAAGAAAAGGAAATAAGAAAGACCATTTATTTGACAAAAATAAATTGTACAGAGTGTAATAAGTCAATTCCATCCAAAAAATACACTCAACATTTATCGAATTGTATTGTAAATAAAGAATAATTTTTTTTAAAAAATGCTCCCGGCGGGGATCGAACCCGCGACCTTGGCATATCTCAGCCACTGTGCACAGCCTGAAGGCATATAAGTACCACGCTCTCAACCGCTGAGCTACGGGAGCTGAAAATAAAGGAGAACTATTATATGATTATGATACGATTGTGTTTTTTGTTGAACTAATTTACATAGAATGAATAAACTATAAATATCCAAGTCTTTTAATCTTTAAGGTTTTCAAAAAACGTTTAAGTAAAAAAATTTAATCGCCAAAACCGCAAACGATCCAAATGATATTTTAAGGTTATACACTCTATTTATTTTTTCAAAGTTTTTAAAAGTAAACAACTTTTACAAAGATTATCTTTTGATGAAGTTGGATGATTGCATTTTTCACAGGGCTGTACTTTAAGACTGGAATTCGTAAATTTAAACATTAAATCTCCACTTTTAATAATGTTCATTATGATTTTTGGATCATATTTTTCTAATTCTTTAATAAAGGTTCTTGCATTCCCTCTGTATGCTCCTGGTGAATAAGTACATTCTGTTGAAAAATAAAGTAATTTTTTATAAAAAGCATATAAAACTATTTCTTTTTGATAACTGTATTTAAAAGGTTTGGCTCTAGGGAGTGATAAGATCGTATTATTCTCTGTAGTTTGTTTTTGAGAAATAGGTGCAGTACATCGTACAAGCCGACTGTGATCACCCCTTAAAAAATTTAAAATAATCGTTTCAGCCATATCATCCGCATTATGACCTGTTACAATTATATCACAATGTGTTTGTTTGGCTGCTTCTTCTAAAGCCTGTCTTCTAAATACTCCACAATAAGTACAATTATTTTTTAATCCTATTTTCTTAACTACCTCATCCATTGTTATCCCAAAAACTTCGTTATAACTCAAAATTTTTAAATTTAAATCTAAGCTTTCACTATTTTTTTTAACTGTATCTATTGAATTATCTCTATACCCGGATATACCTTCATCTATGCACAATAATTGAAGATCTAAATTTAAATTATATTTTGTATTAAGTTTATCTAGTACATAAGCCAAGACAGTACTATCCTTTCCTCCACTTATACCAACACCAATCCTTTGTCCAGTTTTAAACATTTTAGATTCAGAAATAGTTTTATAGACGTCTTCTTCAAATAAAAGAAAAAAACAATCTTTACAAACTTTCATTCGACTTTCTGAACGTAAAACTATTGCTCTTCCTATTTGACAATTTTGACAAGACATGGGTTTTTATAAAAAATAAAAATTTTTAAGTAAAGTCATAAATTGAAATGGAGTATCTTAATGTTGTTGGTCAGAAGGGCTGGTTACTTAATAAGTTTGTTAAAAGGCGAGCCTTTAATTTTTTTTTTACAAATAGTAAGGTTAATATTTACTATCAATAGAGATAACAACTGATCAAACTCCTACATATGTGCAAATACATTAATTTTGTATTCTCTGTTAGAATCATGACATGACTCCTACAAATAATTATAAGTTTATTTTTTATTCTCTTTTGCTATTAATTTAATTAGTTGATATACACATCAAGCAAGCTAATCGTAGACTGATAATACTTTATTAAAAACTATTTAATAATATTTTTAATATTTTAAGTAACAATCATCCTATACAATGTCCCGAAAAATGTTTTACTTTCCTTCATCAATTCATAAATTTCATTAAATCTACTATAAAATGATTCTTTTGACACAGAAAACATAAAAAGATAAATAGCCTCATCTTTTATCTTTAATTTTATAATTTTATCTATCATCGAATATTCTGAGTGTTTGTTTCTATTCTTAAATTTAAATTTTACAGGTTTTATATCTTTAATATTCGTTAAAATTTTTTCATAAACATCATAGACGTCCCATTCATGGAATTCAAAGGTAAAAAAATACGAACTTAGACAACCAGAGTGTTTTTCTATTAAATAACGAATAAATTCAATATGTTCATCATTATTTTCCATGTTTTTTACAAACTCATTTATAATTAATGCATTAATTTCTTCTAATACACAACTTTTAAGTATTTGTTTATAAATAACTGTGTCTTTATAAGAGACATCAAGTGTTTTAAAAATTTGATTCTTATCATTATCTAAGTTTTCTGGGATTTTATAATTAACAAGTGTTAAATTTGATTCTTTATAGTAAATCGTAGGTTGATTTAGTTCCAAATTATATTTTTCATTGTCCAAATTTAAATCTTGTTTTGCGTTACATTTAGCCATGTACAAACACAATAATTCTAAAATTACTTTATATAATTCGATATTAGAGTAAATGTCTTTGTATAAAAGATTTAAAGATTCTATTACTTTAAAAACGAATCTTTTATCATCTAGAATTAAACTTATTTTATCACACGATAAAAGATAAATTAAACAAGCTCTAGCATATTCTCCTTCAACTTCCCCTGTAAAAACAAATTTTAAAATGTAATCAACAAGATTTTCATCGATTTCTAAATTATAAACTACGATTCTCTCTGAATACGATAAACAAATACCAAGATGTTCTGGTAAAAATTCTGAAAATATTAAATTAATCGATGATTGTACTAAAATAAGATTATTTTTATCTAATTCAGAGATTAATTTGATTAAAAAATTATAAACATCTTGTTTGTAACCCATTTTACATAATTTTAAGATACTAGACAACAATGCCTTTTCTATAAAATATTCTGTACAATTAAAAGTAATTTGTTTTGAATGTTCATAAGCAATACATTCGTACATCCTCTCTAAATTAGCAGGAATATCTTTATTATCTCTTATATTTTTCCAAGCGTCCATGAAAGCGCTAAGAACTTGATTATTTTTTTTTGAGAATGAAAATAAAAGATCGACAATTGGCATTTGTTTATTTTGACGGTATTAAAAAAATAATTTAAAATAACTAAAGTACGTGCAAAATAACAAGATACAATAAAAATTCGTTTATATTGCATTTAAAGCATTTTTCAAAGTAAAATACGTTTTTTTACAAAAATCCCTCATATTTTTTTTATAAATTTTTTTAACCCTCAAAAAATGGCAAAACCAGAATTCGTTATTCCAGAAGATTTTGTAAAACTCATTATACTAAGTCAAGGACATCTTGGAGGTGTCACATCTACGAAAACAATGGAGAGATACTTATTTGGTACTAGAACCCCAGAGAATATTAAAGTTTTTGATACGCAAAAACAATGGGAAAAATTTGTTCTTGCAGCCAGGATGTTTTGTGCTTTAAAACATCCAAAAGAAGCCGTTGTTGTTGCTACTAAGCCTTTTGGAAGAAAGGCCGTTTTAAAATTTTGTGAAATGACAGGAGCTTCTCCAGTAATTGGAAGATTTATTCCTGGTACTTTTACTAATTTCCAGGTCAAAAAGCCAATTGAACCAAGAATTCTTATTGTTTCTGATCCTTTTGCTGATAAACAATCTTTAGATGAGAGTTCATTAGTAAATTTACCAACAATTGCTTTCTGTAATAGTGATAATATTACTTCTTTTGTTGATATTGCTATTCCTATGAATAACAGATCTCCTCAAGCTATTTCTGCTGGTCTTTTTATTCTTTACAGACTTATAAGATTTATGAAAGAAGGAGAACCACTTGATGAGAATATGAAAGAAGTTGAATTATTTATTTATAGAGATCCTGTTGAACTCGAAAGGCTTGTAGAAGCCCAAAAGAATGAAAATAAAATTGAAGAACTTATAATTAAAGATATAATTGAGCCTCAGAACGTTGATTATTCTGTTTCTAATAGAAGTTTCGAAGTAAAAGTTGAAAGTGGAGAAGAAAGTTATGGTGGATGGGGACAATAAATTTATTTTAATTTAAATTTGGTTGTTATAATATTATTTTATCTCGAACATAGTGGCATTTTTTATTGAACACCTTGGCTATGTATTTGAACACCTTGTCGTAAACATAAACACCTTGACGTAAACTCGATTATCTTGGCTTAAATTATTTTTTATGCAAAACGCCACGGATTTTTAATCTTAAACATCATTGGCCGCCATGTATCTTAACCCTAACTTGTAATCAAAATCTTGTATATTTTTAATTTTTACTTAACACCCCCTTTTCATGAAAACTATTCAAATTAGTCAACTTAAAGGTGAAAATTTTGATGTTCATAAACTCATAGAATCTTGTGTAGTAATTGATAAAGAAGATTTAAATATAAATAGGACAAGATTTAAAGAATTAATAAAAGATCTTGAATCTTTAAATGAAGCTTTATTTTTTAAACAAGAAAAATTAAATTTACAACAGAAATCAATTAAAGAAAAATTAGAAGTTGATAAAATTAAAAAGCTTGTTGATGATTTACAAGTTTTAGATATTGGTGTCCTAGGGAAATCTAAAGAAGTTTTAGAAAGAAATAAAGAGATTTATGAATTAAAACTCATTAATAAAATGAGTAGATACTTCACTGAAATAGAAAAAGGCAATTTTGATTTATTAAAAATTTTAATTCAAAGTGATGACAAAGATGATTGGAAATTTTTAGCATTTTTTCTACAAAAAGCAATTGATTTAGTAAATGAAGAGATTAAAATTAAATTAAATGAAGTAAAATCAGAATTTGAAAAAAAGTTATTTGATGTATTTGAACAAGGACGAAAATCCAAAAATAGGACAATTATGAAATCTTCTTATGTTGCTTTATCTGAATTAGATTTAGAACACACTTTAATTCAAACTTTTATTTATGATTTAGAGATTTTTAAATCACAGCCTGTTATTAAAAATCAAGATATTAAAATTATAGACGTTGATTTTTATGATGAAGAAGTTAATGATTTTTTTGAATTTATTAATAATGTTCGTAATACTTATCAAGATGAATTAAGTGGTTTAGAAAATATATTTTCAGATTATGATAAAGCTTATAAAATAATTAATACTAAACTTTATTATGATTTAATATTTCCAATTTTAGATAATTATCTTAATAATAATCATAATTCATTTTTATTTTTATATTCTTTAGAGAAATCGTATTTAAATCTTGTTAATCTAGGGAATTACATTGAGACAATTAGTACGAAATTTGATTCAAAAATTATGATCGATGAATTAAAAGAGAGATATTCTGTAATAGCCTTAGAAAAAGAAAGGAATCTATTTAAAGAAATCTTTGAATGTTTAATTAATGGTAAACAACTTTTAGTAAAATACGTTATTTTAGGAGAAGAAGTAAAATTTAATAGAGACTTTAAATTAATTTTAAAACAATTACTTAATCTTATAAATCAATTTTTAAATAGATCTCAATATTTTTATACTAAAGATGATGTTTATGATATGTTTTCTTTTTATTCTGGGTATTTAAATCAATTACTTAATTTAATTTTTGATGAAAAAGATGATAAAGTGGAGACGATTCTTCAAATTGAATATATTTATTTGATGGTTAAAAGGTTTTTTGGTAAAAATTTATCACATTCATTTTCATCTCGAACAGAAGATCTGATTAAAAAATCATTTAAATGGAAAATTGAACAATGTGAAGGAAGAATCAAACAAATTGTAAACCAAATTTATTTTTATAAAATTGAATCTGATCTTTATTTATTGGAATATTTAAAAACTCAAATTGATGATTTAAGGAGAATCAAAGGAAAAAATTTTGCGATTTTTTGTAAAAATATCTTTAGATTTGCTTTTACTGAAATTAAAAAAAGGATTTTAGAGATTTCATTTGGAGATTTACAAAAAAACAATTTAAAAAATTTTAAAAATAAATTTGAGGAATACGTTGATCTCCTAGGAATTTCAGAAATACAAAATCTATTTGGATATTTAGAATCAATAATTTTAATAATTACAATTAATAAAGAAGATCTTAATGAATTAGTAAATGCTTTTAAAATAAAAATGGATATTGATGATATAAAAATGGCATTAAAATGTAGAAAAGATGGGAACAGTATTGTGATATAAAAAAAAATGTGAAGTAAAAGGCGTGAAGGTGTATGGTATGTAAAGCTAGAGGTGTATGTAAATAAGAGGAATCAAAGCCTTGTGTATACAGATCTAAAGAAAAACTTAAATGAGTATCTAAATATTCATAATAAAAAATCGCCTTATATTTGACTATAAATACACAGTCATTTTATGTTTTATAATGCCGCCTAAAAAATACACAGTCACATTATGTTTTACAAGATTCTGCCCATATTAATTTTAACATGTGCCTTGTTTTTTTTTTAATGCCCGCCCTATGTTTGCACATAAAGATACAGTACACTTATAATAAAAACGATTTCGCCAAATGTTTTTACAAGATTAGGCCTATATTTTTTTAGGCTGCCTCATAAATTTGCATATATGCCTTGTATTTTATAGCATGCCCGTACTATGTTTGTCTATAAATATAAGCCACCCCTACTATCAACCTACATTATTCCCTAAACAATTTTCTATTCACTCTCCTCAAAATATTTCTCTATTTTACTCATAATTTCATTTTTTAAATTTTTTTTTATCAATTTTTGTTTAATTTTGTAAAATTTTTTTAGATTTAATTTGTTTTTATCACAAAAATCTTGTTCTTTTTGACTTAAAACTTTCTTAAGCCTTTTTTTACTGTTCATTTCTATTTTATCTTCTTCTTTTAAAATATTTTTTAAATATTTTTCAATGTAAATTCCTTCTAAAAATCTATTATAATCTTTTAATTTAATAAGTGGAAGTAATTGTTTATATTCTTCTGTGTCTATAATTTTATAATTATGTTTATCTTTAATTAGAATTCTTTTTAAATCTATTAAATTCCTTTCTAATATTATATACATTCTATTTTCTCTAATTTTTATAATATCTGAATAACAATCAATAACTGCTTTTTTAAATTTAATCTCATCTTCATTTTCATTATCTTGTATATCTATATCTTTTAAATTCTCTTCTTCATCATTATAAAGATCAACATCTAAATCTCTTCTCCCAGGCATATAAGCAGATATTTTACTTCTATAAGGATTACTATTTAATACTTTGATAATCTCTATATCTATAGAATTATTTTTTATATTAAATAAATCATAAAAATGTTTTTCAATTTCATTTAACGTTTTGGTTCCTATACTTTGAGAAATCCCTTCCCAATTTCCAATCCCGTGCAATTCAATTCCATTAATAAAAAACAATTCATCTAATAAATTCCAAGTGTTTTTGTTTGGGCTTAAAGAACAATTCGTTATTTTATAAGAGTGAAATTTCGAATGAAAGTCAGTCTCAGATCTATCGAGAAAACAATAAAGACAAATATCTAACTTACAACTTACACATTGAATTAAACAGGAGTTTTCAAGTTTTAAAAAGCAGAAATCACACGATATACACACTGAATTTGAAAGAGCAGTGTTTAAAATTGACATAAAGGGTTAAATAAAATATTTTACAATTGATTATTATGTTGTTGTATCATTGTGCTGTTGTTATGAATAGATCAAAGTTTAAAATATTATGAATGATAACGGGATTTATTAGAGATGATGAGTAATTAATTTAGCCCCAATTTCAAGGGACGTCTTTAAAAAGGTTAACATATGCAGGATATTTTAATTTTGTCCAGAACATAAAAACATTAATGTAAGAAATGTATAGGTTTGTTAGCGTAACATACGCAGGGTAATTTAAGATTGAGTAAAAAAAGAAGACTGTTTTTAACTACGTAACAAATAAAAAATATTTAAAGTGTGAGCAGAACAATAAGATTTGTTTTTTTATCATCTTTAGAGCTGTTAACTTTAAAAACTTACGTAAATATTATAAATTTACCTAATAGATGAAAATTAAGTGGTCTAGCTGTAAAATTTACGAGCTAAAGTTGTAAATACGATTTAGTAGATAAAAATAAGCATAAGGCTATATATCCTGTTTTAAAAAACAGACAATTGACTCACATTTTTAAAATAAAACTTGTTTATTCAAAAATCTTAATCTCATCATTTTCTGTCCTAATCCAAGTCCCAGTCGAACAAAAACTCGAAATCACATCTTCCACTTCATTTCTCGAGTATAGCCCTGCAGTTTCTCTCCAAACATCCTCAAGTTTAACAATAGATTCATTATTTTCTTTTTTATTAATTAAACTTAAGATTTTATCGTAAATTTTTCTCTTATTGTACATTGTTTCATTTTTTTTCTTAATTGATGGCACTTTCATAACTTCCATTAGTCTTAAAACTTCATTTACATCTTCATCTGATACTAAATTAGATTGTCTAAGACGAGCATGAGCAAGACAAAGTCTTATTAAAGATAATAAAAACCTAGGAGTAGTATATTCATTATTTTTTCTTGTTTTAATATAAAAGTCAAGAAGTTTTCCAGATAATTCATTAGGAATAGAAGGATCAAAAGTTTTACATTGTTCAATATAATTTCTTATTTCTCGATAATTAATATTTTCATTTTCTTCGTTTTGATGTAAAGAAGTGACGTGTTGAGCTAAAGCTTTGTCTCTTTCTTCATCAGATTCATCTCTTAAAATTACTAAAATATCAAAACGAGATAATAAAGAACAAGGAAGTCCTACATTATGTTCTACAGATTGTCTTAAATCGTATCTTCCTTTAACAGGATTGGCTGCTCCTAATACAGCACATCTAGCATTTAAAGTAGTATTTATTCCTGCTTTACTTATTGATACACTTTGTTGTTCCATTACTTCATGTATACTAACCCGATCTAATTCACCCATTTTATCTAATTCATCAATACAACAAATTCCCATATCACTCAAAACCAAAGCACCACCTTCTAAAATTACTTCATTAGTAATTGGATCTTTAGATACACTAGCAGTAAGACCCACACCACTAGAACCTCTCCCAGTTGTATAAATGCCTCTTTTACTTATTTTTACAACAGTTTTTAATAATTGACTTTTTGCTATTCCTGGATCTCCTAATAAAAGTACGTTTATATCACCTCTTATTTTCATACCATCTTTTTTTATTTTTGTAGGAGCACCTACTAACATTAACAAAAGTATTTTTTTAACATCATCCATTCCAAAAATTTCAGGAGCAATATTTTTTACTAAAGAATTTAAATTATTAATTTTAATATTGTTATTAATATTAATTTCATTTTTTGTTGTTTTAATATGAGTTGCTAATACATAAGTATCAGTTAATAATCCTGCTTTTAGTTTTTTAATTCCATAATAAGGTTTAGGTAAGAATATTCCTCCTATTATTACTACATCTCCTGGTAAACATTTTTCTGTTGTAGTCCCATAACATTCTACATTTATAATTCTAGGAATACAACCATGTGGTACATCATTAGTAAGTTCTTGGATTTGTAAACTTTGATATTTTAAAAATTTACTTCCTCTTGTTACTAAAATTAATGTTCCTTTTACTTTTTTTAATTTACATTTTTCACTTGAACATTCTTCTAATAAATCAAAAACATCACCAGAAACTTCTTGAAAAATTTCAGATCCACAACTTTCACAAATATAAGTAGCTACTTTCATATTTGGTTTTACTTGACTTATTTTGGTAACCACACCACTTACTCTTATTAAAGATCCTATTTGTTCAGATTTTAATTGTCTAGCAGAGAGTATTTTACTGTTAGAACGTGGTATTAAATTAATAAAATAATTTCTTAATAAATAATTAGGAAGATATTTACTTACATCTTTATCAGGATATTTCTCTTTAAATCTAGAAATTCTATGATAAAAAAATATATCTTCTTCATTATCTCCAATTAAATAATCACCTTCAGTAAATAAAATTTCATCAATTACTTTATAAAAAAGATCTAAATAAGTAAAAGCATTATTTTCTAAACGTTGAACAATACCGTTATCATCAAATAAAGCCAAATCTTCTAAATTTATTTGAATAGTAGGTTTATGTTCCCTAATCTGTTCTAAATAAGTATGTTCTTCATTTTCATTATAAAATAATATGAATTTATTTATTAATTCCTTGTCGTTTGTGTAATCGACATCGATATCAAAAGTTTTCAATTCAGTTAAAATATTCATAGGGCAAAAAAAATGAAGATGAGAAAAAGAATATATTTAATATATTTTGTGTAAGACGGCTGTTATAATATGTCAATTATTAACCATTAGCACACACTGATCTAAAACATGATCTATTACAATGTGTAAGATTCTCTTTAGAGGTATTAAATGGAGCTTTTCATGCTACGGATGTCAAGCAAGCTTAATAAAAGGTTGTAACAATTCAGTTCTAACGGATGTCAACAATATTAAATCTAAAAATGTTTTAAAATTGTTTTTTAACTCATAAAAATTTTATAGGATGATCTTAAAACGTATTTACAAAACCCCCATGGTAATTGATCTTGAAGATTTACTAAGTAAAATAGATATTCCTTTTTTCAATAACAACTTAGAGTATATAAATTTATGGATTTCGTACTATCAAACCACAAAAGACATAGGAGTCCTTTTTTTAATGAAATACAAAAAGATTTCTAATGATTACTATTGGTTGTATTTAGAATTGGCTGATTTTTTTAAAAAGAAAAATAAAGAAGGTTTAAGTGTTTATATTTTACAGAAAGCAATTGAAAATAAAGTTTACAAAAATGAAATTTTAATTGATGTTTTAAAAAATTTTGAAGGAATAGAAGCAGTTACGGAAAAATATGCACATAAATATTTGTATCCTAAAGGATTTAAAGCTTTAGGAAAGATTTGGAATGAATTTATAAATGTAAATTTTTATAAAGAAGGAATATTAAAAAATGGTAATGAGTATATTTCATTAGAAGAATATAGATTTTTAAGTAAAAAAAGTGGGTGGGTTTTTAAAAGGGAATGCACTAAAATTGAGGAGGATTGTATATCAAAAACTGTGTTAGATTGCATAAAAAATAAAGATTGCATGAAAGGTGATTGCATTAAAATTGAGGAAAATTTTTTGAAAGAAGATTACATACAAAATGATCGCGTACAAATTGAGGAAGATTATATTAAACCCATCACAACAATCAATTTAATGCAATTTTTAAAATCTTTAGATTGCTCTCCTAAAGAACAAGCTTTAATTTTAGAATTTTGCCTTTTACAGATTTTAATTTTTATTTTTGAAAACAAAGAATCTCTTCAAACCATAGACTTTGAAAATTTAACCTTAAACCAAAATTTCGAAATTGACTTTAATGCAAATTGTACTTATACCCCACAATCTCAACCCAATTCCTATGTACCTCACTCTCAACTACCCCCTACTATCCCCACACATACTCTATCCCCCATTCTCTCAAATTTATTCATTTTTTTTGATCAATTATCGACTCTAAAGATCCTTTCAAAAGATCTTTTACAATCTTTTGAAGATTTAAATGATAAAGTTAATCAATTGAAATTAAAATTTTCTCTTAAAGAGAATATTTTCATCATAAACAAATTTAAAATTTTATTGTCAGAGAAATTAATATTTTAAACAAACAAAGAAATACGAAAGAAGTACTAGATTCCTTACTGTAACCTTATAAATTATTATTTTCATAACCTTATAAATTATTTTTTTCATATTTTTTATATTTTTAATTTTAAATTAATATTTTTTTTTGTTTAATCACACCCATGAATTATAAAGATATTATTAGAGAAGCTATTAGAGTAATTGTTTTTACCATTTATCCTATGATACAACTTTATGGTTATTTTGTTTTTGTAGGTTTGTTCTGTTTAGAAGATAAAAAATTCGAAGGTTGGTACATTTTAGTTTTATTTTTTATTTACCACATACTAGCTACCACTAAAGTTATTTTTTATATGAAATTATTAATTACAGAAGGACACAGTACAATAGAAATATTCCCTAATGTTCCTTTTGGAGATCATAAATCAAAATTAAAAGGTGTTAATATCTTTTTAAAAGAAGAGATTATGGAAAAGAATATTACTAAGATAAAATCTTGTAATAAATGTAATACTTATAAACCACCAAGAGCTCATCATTGTAAAGTTTGTAATAGATGCTTTTTAAAATATGATCATCATTGTGGGGTTTTAGATACTTGCATTGGATTTCATAATTATAAATTCTTTTATCAATTTTTAATTTTGAATTTGATAACCTGTGCTTTCTTTAGTGTTTTTATAATCCAAGGGATTTTTATTGATGAAATCCGGACTTCTTTAAAAGTTAATTACATAATATCAACTGCTTTATTCTTAATACAAGCAGTCTGGGCTTTGTTTTTATTATTTTTTCATACTATGATAATCAGTAATAATGAGACAACAGTAGAATGGAAAGCTTTAAATTCATATTTAGAAGGAGATCATAGATACACAGAGATTTTCCAAGAAGGACCTATTACTGTTTATAGTAATAGTAAAGATAGGACAGTTTTAAATCCTTATAATTTAGGAACAAAAGAGAATTGGATACAAGTTTTTGGTAATAAACCTTTAGATTGGTTTAGACCTAATACAAGTTCAATAGGAGACGGTATAAGTTTTGTAAAGAATTATAATGAGTATGATTTAGTATAAAAAATGATAATTTTGATTTTAATTAAATTTAATGTCTTAAAAATAAAATTTTGATTTAAAGTAAAGACACGTATATTAATGCCCTTTACACATTGAGACTACAAACTTAATTACCTTAACCTTATCTAAATCCCCTTTTAAATATGCATCTTTTTAAGGATAATACTTCCCTACTATCCTAACATACTCTTTAGTTGTACACAAAACATCTACAAATACAATTTGTTTTTCTGATTTTTTAAAATAACAACTGGTAGGATGAATATAAACTTTCCTTTTGCTTTCTAAATGTGTATAACTCCCGTCTTTTTCTTTAATTGATTTATTGTAAGAAAATGAATTACTAAAAACTTTTTCTAAAATCAAAATATCGTTGTTATCTTTTTTCTTATTTAATTTATGAAAAATATTGGAAGCCTTTTCTAAAAATTTTTGTGAAACACCTTTTTCTTTACAAAAATTAAATTTGTTTTCTGAAATTAAATAATCTTCAAATAAATTAACAAGAAATTCTAAATCAGATTTAAAATTAGAAATATTTGATTTATCGTTTTTTATAAAATTATAATTGTTTAAACTTATCATTGCTGTTAATATAGATCCATAATAAGATACATTATTAGATACACAATCTTGATAAAAACAAGAGAGATTTACATCAAAAGGAAGGGAATTAATGATCTTACCGTAATTTGTAATAAAAATTTTCATTTTTAAATTAAAAATGTTATCTAATAAATTAGAGATGGGGGTTGTTATTAATTTATCAACATTGTCTTTACTATCAACATTTACTATATTATCATTTTTATTATCACTTTTATTGCCTCTATAATCATTTTTATTATCACTTTTAGTACCTTTGTGATCATCTTTAATATCACTTTTTATGTCTAATTTAATATAACCTTTACTAGTATCATTACCTTTCTTTTTACTTTTAGTATAAACACAATTATCTTCAATTTTGTATTTCTTATTTCCATTTTGAATTTTTAAATAAATTAATTTTTTTTTTAATAAAAATTGAATAGCGTAAAGTACGTTTGATTGAGGGGGGTAGTCAAGGAATTCACATTCAAAAATATTAATTCCAAAATTTGTAAGTTGTAAAATACAATTTGATAAATCTGTACGCTTAATTTCTGGAATTAGAGGAAGCATTTTCATTTTAGGATAAAGTCTATAACAAATCCCTGGTCCTGTTCTGTTGCATCTCCCTGTTCTTTGTTCTACAGATTCTTTAGATATTGCTAAAATTCCCATGTACTCAATTTTATCAAAAATTTTTGTCTTAGCTAAACCACAATCTATAACGTATTTGATTCCCGGGATAGTTAAAGAAGTTTCACAAATATTTGTAGAAAGGATAACCTTCCTTAGAGGACTATCCTCAAAAATTTTAGATTGTTCTGAATCACTTAAAGATGAATAAATTTTAAAAACTTGAATATTCAAAATCCTTTTTAAAAGTTTGTAAAGTTCATTGATGTCTTCTTCACCTGTTAAAAAAACTAAAATGTCTTTATTACAAAGATTGTTGTCTTGTGTAGGGTTATTGTTAAGCCAATTCTCATTATCACAGTCTTCCTTCACATTTTCTTCATTATCACAGTCTTTAATCACATTGCATTCGTTCATAAATACTTCACCAAAATCTTTAAAATTATCACTTTCAATTTCTAAAAATTCATTTACTTCATCATCAATACTTTTATGATCTTTTTTATATTTACTTTTTGATTTTTCTTTTCTTTTTTTATCATCAAGAACAATCCCTTTGATTATTGTATAGGCTTCTATTATATAATCCGAGACTGGTTCTTCATTATGAATAATTTTAACTGGATAAGATACTCCTTCTATTTCTATAACTTTAGCATCACAATATTTTTGGATTTTAATTGTGTCTACAGTAGCACTCATTAAAATTACTTTTGATTTTAATTTTCTTAATATACTTAAAATTACATCTGTTCTAATTGAACGTTCATGTACTTCATCTAGAATAATATAATCAAATTCTTTATATTGAATATCATTTAAAAAAGCACCATCTGTATAAATTATCATATTCGTATCTTTATCTAATTTTTTATTAAATCTCATTTTATAACCAACTCTTTTGTTAATAACAGGAGATAAAACATTGTAAAGAGAAGTAACTGCTATTCTTCTTGGTTCTATGATTGCTATTTTTTTATTATTAAAATCTAATAAAAGGGGAACGTATGTTGATTTGCCACAGCCAGTTGGTCCTTTAATAATAACAGTTTTATTTTCTTCTATAGTTGATGTGATTAAATTTGCGTAATTTTCTATAAGTAAATTGTAATTATAAAAATTTTTCATAAAAAAAGGGGATCCAATAAAAAAAAGTGTGTTAAAAATATATTTTATTTTATTAAAAAGTAATGAAGTACAAGAGACAATCAGCAGTTATCTGTGAAATAAATAATCAGTTATCTTTTGTATTAAAAATTTAATGTCCACAAATGAATACATGTTTTTAATTAAAATCCATTTGAAAATGTTCATTGTCTATTATATCATCTATTATTAACTCCTCTTCATCTACTGCATAATCATCTATGCTATATTTTTCTACTTTATCGTCATCTACTTTATCGTCATTTACTTTATCTTCGTCTATTTCTAAAGACGTTATTGATTCAATTATTGGTTTACAAGAAGATCCAAGTATTGTATAACAAATATTCATCAATCTCTCTTTATTTTCTCTTAAGAAAAATTTGATATTTAAATTAATAATGATTTTTTGATCAAAAACAGTAGGGAAAAGGCTTTTAAGAACTCTACTAATTAATACTGCATTGTATTTCTCATTACTAATGATTTCTAATGATATTAAAATATTACTTGCACATTCTAATTTGTATTTAGGAAAGTACATTTCATTCAAAGACTTAAAATTTTTAAGATTAAGTTTTATATCGCAAATTATCTTAATACACTCTTCAACTGAAATAAACTTGGTTGGTTTATGTTTTGTAATGTAAATTATTGTAAATTGATTTGTTTCTACGATGTTTTTATGCATTATTAGAAAAGTTACGTGTGTGTTTATAAGATGAAAAGTGTGTAGGATGTCATGAAATTTTGCTTAAAAGCATTTGGGATAATTGTTTTTATGATTTAAAAATCGAATATAAATTATTAAGTTTATTAATAACTTTTTAGCTTTTAAATACAGATATTAAAGCTGTATCATTGTAAAGATTACATATTAATATACCTCTAGGTTTAATATAGTAAAATGCTTTGTATCAAAACATATTATAAGTACCATTATTTCTTATAATTAAACTTATAAACGACTCTAGCTAAAATATTGCACAATATTTTACACACCAGTGTTATTTTAGAGTAATTATAGCAAATCTTTTTGAGACAGTGTGTTCAAATTTTGCAAAAACAAAAAAATATTATTGATGGGCCTTCGTATGATAAATATGAGTTTCAATTTTGCCTTTTTAAAGTGTGTCTCTTGAATTTATTATTAATAACAGAAATGATACACGTGTCTTATGTTAATCATTTTTCACTTATTCGTATGGGCTACAATCCTAAACATATTAAAAAACATTTTTTAACAATCATTAATATTTTTTTATTTAAAAAATCCTATATGTAATTTACTTCCTACAGATACCCTCCAATGTCAAACTCTTTTGCTTGGGAAAAGGAATACAAAAGAACTTGGGAAAACTCAACTTCTATTAATAAAAAAGAAAAATTGCTATATCAAAAACACGAGTTTAATGATAAGAAGAAGGGGGTTATTAGACATGTTCATATTATAATAGATTGCTCATATTCAATTGATAAAACTGATTATCTTCCATCTTTTAGAACTAATTATTCTAAATCTTTAGAGAAATTCATTTCTAAATTTTATGAGGAGAATCCTATTTCTGCTTTATCTTTCTCTTTAGTAACTGAAATTGTTTTAAAATACACAACTGAACCAAATTTTTCAATTAAAGATTTCTTAAGTACAAAAGGAGAAGGTAATTTTAGTCTTTTAAATGCTCTTAATTCTTCATTTGAAATCCTTAAAAACAAGGATTTTTGTAAAGAAATTATAGTAATCACTATGAGTTTAATGATAAGAGATCCAGATTCTTACTCTGAGATTGTAGATCTTGTTAAAAAGATAGGAGTTAAAATTTTTATCACAAGTATGTGTGGTGAATTAATGATTTATAAAGAAATTATGAAATTAAGTGGTGGTAGACTTTATGTTCCTTTAGATTTAGATCATTTCGATTATATTTTAGATTGTTTAACTCTTCCTAATGAAAATAATTTTAGTACTACTAATATGATTCAATTAGGATTTCCTAGTGTAATAGAGAAAGCAGGAGTTTGTTCTTGTCATAATGAGATGAACCAAGAAGGTTATGAATGTCCAGTTTGTAAAACTTACATTTGTAATTTGCCAGTGGGATGTCCTATTTGTGAAACACAATTAGTATCAGCAATTAATATTTCCAAATCTTTTCATCATCTATTCCCACTCTCTGAATTTATTTTAGATGCAAATGGAAAATGTTTTACTTGTGAAAATCAATCTTATTCAAAATGTCCAAAATGTAATTTATTTTATTGTGAAGAATGTGATACTTTTGTACATGAAAATTTACAATTTTGTTATGGATGTTAAAACAAACTAGTTTTATGAAAATAAATTTATTGATGCATATAGTTTTTTTAACATTGTAAGGTGTATGATAAAGTCTATGACACTGCATTGTTTAATTGATCTAAAGAAAACAGTTATTTTAGTGCTTAGGTAATTTTAGAAATTTCAATTCCTTTTACCTCTGAATTAAAACTTTAAAAAAAACCGACGCCGGCGAGATTCGAACTCGCGCACCACTAGGGAAATAGATTAGCAGTCTACCGCATTAACCACTTTGCTACGACGTCTTGAAGGAAGGAATGATTACATATATAAATGATCTAAAGACAATTTGTATTGCTACTATGACTAAGACAGACATTAAAGTTTAGCTACGACGTATCAAACCTAGTTGATGTCGAGAAATCGAAATAGAATTTAACGTCGAAGTAGTAATTACGTCAATTGACAATGTGCGAATGTGAAACGGATAAGCCTTGTAAATATGATATTTTAACTATTTAACTCGCACAAATTTAAATTTATAAGTCGTTTATAATTACTTATGTGCTGACGTGAGATGATCATGAAATATGCCGAAAAAGGCTAGGTATATTCGACTGCATCAAATCTTATATTTAGCATCTTGTCTTGAAAAAAACATTTAAAAGTATCTCTTTAAAATTTATAAGACAATTAAGATCCATTGCGAAATTTAAAAGCAAAGAGAGCATTGATTCTTGTTAGCTAATGTCTGTATACAACAAGCCCAAAGATCTTTTTGGTGGAATTACCAAAGCATAAAATTATTGGCTACTTTATTTAAATAAGCTACCAATACGTAAAATTTTAATTAAAAACATCTTAACACAAATAAATATTTATTTTTATTTCTTATTATTCTCTTATCCTTCTATTAACAATCTTCGGATTATTTTTCTTTAGTTTTTCAATAGCTTTCGATTTAAAATCAAAAGAGCAGTTGTGTTGATCGCAAAATCTATGTCTGGAGCAAAAGTTATCACCACATCTACAAGTGTACGATGTGACTATTCCAAGTTTTCTCTTACAAAACGTACATTTCTTAGGACTTACTTCTTTTTTCACAATCTCAGTATCATATCCCTCGTGTTTGATTTTTAACTTTTTTGTTTCTATATCTTCAAGTTCTGAACTCTTTTTACGTTTACTTTCGAAAATAACTTGAACATTTTTGTCTACTGAGTTTACCATACCCCATAATTTTTTTTCTCTTTTTATCTTTAAACTAAATTAAAATAAAAAAAATATGAAAGAGTTTGTTTAGTTTAATAACAAAGATGATTTTAATTTAAGATATGAAAAGAACATATTCTTAATTTTTAAACTATAAAGTTTTATAAATCACTTTTTTTGATTTTAAATAATCTTGTTAAGTAAAATTAAATTAGCATTACATTACTTCCTTCTTTTATCACTTTCTCTTAACTTAAAGACAATTAAACCCCAGTCATGAAGAGCGCAATGACCATTAATAAAATTTCAAAATTCATAAAACGGTTATTCATAATTGTTTCTGATGAATCTTTAAAAGATATTAGTTGGACTGAAGATGGTAAAGCTATTTGCATTAAAAACAAAGAGGAGTTTATGAAAAATGCCTTACCTTTCTTATCTAAAACTAAAGAATACAGTGCTTTCATTAGACAATTAAATTTATACGGATTTATAAAAGTAAAAGGAAGTTCTCAATATGAAGAATATTTTCATTCTAGTTTTCAAAAAGGAAAAGAAGATTTACTTTCTCAAGTCAAACACGATAGAGATAAATCAATAAACGTTTATGATAACAAACAATATTTAACGGATATTGATCCAAGATATAAAGAAGCAATAGAGTGTTTAAGTATGAGAAATTTTAGATTAGAAGAAGATGTTTGTTTGTTGAGAGATCGTGTAGAAAAACAAGAAAATACAATTAATGGACTTATTGAAATCTTATCTCGTATGTTTCAATGCTCTAAACCAGAAGAAAACACTTTAAAAATAACAAATCAACAAAATATTGAAGATTTAAGATTAGGGAAATGCAATAAAATGAACCAAAATCCTCCAAATCAATTGTTATTTGATAATCCTAGTTCACAGAATATTTATCAATTAGCAAGAAAAAAATTTGAAACTAATAATGAATTGAAAGGGAAAAGTGTTGCAAATCATAGAGCATTACGAAATGAGATCTTTGGTGAATCTGATGAAATAGAAGAAGATCTATTTGGTGATAATTTTTTTTAAATAACCAAAGAACAATAAAAATAATAAAGGAGTTGTTTTGTAGAAAAATTTATAAATTTTTTATTTGTGTTGAGGTTTCTCTGTCCTTTAATTTGTAAAAAAATGTAAAAATAATAAGGTTCCATAAATGGTTAATCAATAAATGTCAAAAGCCCTACAACAGTCAGTTTATTTTAAATGATATTTATTGCTCAATTAAGTAACCTTTGTGGATTATTGATGCTTTCTGCGCTTATTATTTGCATTAAAAAAAACAAGTCTGTTTTAATTATCAAAAATTTTTACTTATTTTAACCATTAAAGCTAAAAGTAATAAACAAACAGTACTAATTATATCTCCACATGCTGTTATAATAGGTAAAGAAATTACTCCGATATCTTCATGATAATCACCAAATGATAAAATTAGTTTTTCTACGAGTTTTAAAAGTAAAATAACTTGAATTATAAATAATATCGTGAACATTATATAATAACTTAGTGACATAATCCCATGTAAAAACATTGATAATATTAAGTAAATCGTAATCATAAAGAAAGATGCTGCTATCAAACTTTTATAAGTTCTCTTTACATCGTGAAAAGTATTATTTGTATTAGATGTAAATGTCTTATGTAGATATATAAATGCAATTGAAACAGCTAGACCACTGTAAACAGGAAAAGATGAAGCTATAAATTTATAATTTACAGATAAAGTATCTAAAACATAACCTCCTACTGTACTAATTAAATAGGTAAACATTAAAATTTCTACTGTTTGAATCGGCATTTTCTTTTTACTTAAGAAAGTAAATGTCATACAAATAGGAACTAATACTAATGAAACTAATACAAGAAATAAAGATGCTTCTGTTGAAATATTTCTAAAATATTTTGTAAAGAAAATCAAAAAATAAATTGATAAAAAATCACTTAATGAAGAAATCATTGGTAATAAAACATTTTCTGGGTCAATATTACTCTTTTTAGCAATTTCTAATGCAACATAAAGACAAATTATGAACATTAATGTTGTTGATATACAAGTTATTAAAGAAGATGTCATTATTGTGGATAAAACTTTTGGATTTACACCATCAATAAATATGCTCTTAGAAGCTCCAATAGAACCAACACTTAATCCTATTACTATAGATTGAAGCATAAGTATATTTGCATTGTCAAAAGCGTATCTCATATATTTTTTAAACATAAAAATTCTAGACTGTCTCATCGAAGAAATGTATAAAGCGTAAATTAATTCAATGTTTCCTTTAAAGTTCAGAATACAATTCGATTGTAAAAGTAAATGATAATCTTCTAAATTTCTATCTTTAACTGTATTTTCTAATATATCTCCTGTTATTAATAAACTTATTAAAGAAATAAATAGACTTGGTGTAGACTGAAATAATAATGAACAGTCGTACATAACTTCTTTTAACATAAAAAAAAATAAATAATGTATTATTTTTTATAAAATGATTTTGTTTCAAATCTCATTTATCAATTGGCTTAAAACTATGACATGTTTATTGATAGGTAAATTTACGATTGGATTAAATTATGACCTGAACCATGAAAGTCCAGTTAATAAATGAATTTTAAATATATTGTTTTTTATTGATAAGTGATAAATGTGACAATAAAAGTAAGTTAATTACGTAATAAGACAAAAAGTAAAGTTTCTTTAATAAGTAGTCATAATAAAAAGTTAGATTATTTATTTATTTTAAATTTATTATAATGTATCTTATGTTTAGGTTATGTTTTTCTTAAATTAAATTGCGATATAATCTCTGTATATCCTAGTAGTTATATTAGTAAAGTACTTTGTTGTTTTTAAATAAGAAATGTAAAATAAAATTGTTGTTAAAGATGAAGTAAATAATCCTATCATTAACATTCTTGAACAAATTTTGTAAGATTTAAAATTATTGGCAACATTCATACAAATAACCAATAAATACAAAAAATAACCTAGAAAAACTACAGAACTATAGATAATGCAGCCAGAATTCTTTTTAGACAATCCCATACTTTCAAGAGGCACTGAATTGAGATGTGATGCTAATTTTGCTTCTAATAAAAAGAAAGCTGGTATAAAAAAAAGTAAAAATAAAATAAAAGTTATGAGATTTGTAGTTACAATATAACTAGTAAAGTCCAATTTTACATCTTCATTTGGATTAAGATCGTAGTTTTTGCTTAAAACAAAATCAGATAATAATTTACAAAGCAATAAACAAGTAATATAAGAATGAATTACTGTCAAATAAGATTGTTGTATGGGTTTTATAAAATCATGTGTATACATTTTAAATGATACAAGTATCACACAAATAGAAGTACTTGGTATAATTATAAATAGAAAAACAAAGGCTAAAGCCCATTCTGAAAATTCATAATTCTTTTCTGAAATGAAATTTAAAACATCTGTGACATCGTAATGTATTGATGACTTTCGAGAAGATGTAAAACAGAGTAAAAGAAGGAGATCTATAAACGTAAGAATGAGATGAATCATCATAAGGGTAAACAAAATAGAAAATTATTGATCATTAGAAATATTAAATGATATTTTATTGAAATATTAAAAAGGTGTTTTAAATTAACGCATTAACGTAAACTGTTTTATGTAAATTGATGTTTATAATTAAAAACTTAGTTTATTAAAATTAAACACCTTATAAAAGATTTATTTTCTTATTAAATTCCATTATAAAAGTAGGCGGAAGGTAAGTCATGTGATCCTTAATTTTCTTAAAATTGTTTCTAGTGGGATATTTCTTAAGTAAAGCGCTTATTAATTTAAGATAAAAAGGACATTTTGATTTTAAATACATTTTTAAAGCAATATCAAAAGCAATAAACATAGAAGGTACGTATTTTACCATACCTTCTATAAGGGATTCATTAAATCTACGTCCTACTAAAGCCACAACTACTTGTGATGAATCTAAAATAAGATTATGAATTAGTTTGTATTGGGTTTTTGTTGGTTTATTTTTTAAGAGTCGTTCAATATAAATTAATCTAAAAAGTACATCTATTAAACTATTTTTAAGATGCGGAAAATCATTTTTTAAATTTTCTAAAATCACAGGAATGTAAATTTTAAAAGTTTTTGCATCTAAATCTATTTTAAGAGGATTTTTAAAAAAATTGATTCTATTTGAATTTATCATAGAAGTGTATTTAATTTCAGGATATAAAGACAAAAAACAATTATAAAGGAGTTTTAAGTGCTGATTTTCCAAATAAAGTAAGTCATTTCCTAATTTTACGTGATTTATATTCTTTAATTCTATTTTTTTCATATTTTCTATTTGACATGTCTCAATTGAATTTAAAAAATGATAAATCACAATATGTTGACTAGGAACATCATTCAACGTCAACGAAAGTAAAATGTTTAAAGTAAAAGGAGAAAGTGATTCAGAGTTTTTTAACAATTGGATTTTATCTGAAAACTTAAGATTGTTATTAATCAAAACGAAATAATCTGTGTCATAAAAAAATAAATCTGTAATGTTTTTCTCTAAAATTAAAAGTAAATTTGTAATGTGCAAAGCATTACAAGGAGATATTGTGGTATTACAATAAGTATTTGCATTATTACTCCCTTTATTTGTTGATTTCAAACTCTTAATTATCAAATTTAAATCATATTTTGTTGGTTGTTCTTCTTCAAATAGTTTATATCTAATACGATCTACAATTTTCGTATTATTTAGAATGTTTTCGAATTCACTAGGACACTCGATCATCGGACAAACATCGTTAAAAAAAATATAAAATATAAATTTAAGATTAATATCTTTTAAATTTTTATAAATCATAAAAATACTTTTAGAAATAGTCCGAGGAGCCAAATGTTTATGTTTAAATAAAAATAAAAAATAATTTACATCGATTTTTGTGGTTATGGATTGGACCATAGGGGGTTTAAAAAAATAACTGTAAATTGATAACGGTTAATATAAAGATACGTTAACTTTTGTACACAATTATTGTTAGTAAAGATTATAAATGTTGAATTATTTAGTAATTAAACTACACGAAGAGAACCATAACAATTTTTTTTTACATCAATTTTAAATATATTTTTTAAATTTTTTTATCCCCAAATGACCAATGAAAAAATAAAAAAACAAGTTGAATTCTATTTTAGTGATTCAAATTTTAGAGTAGACACTTTCCTAAAACAACAAGCACTTCTTCACAACGGTTTTGTCCCAATAGAAACAATTTTGACATTTAAAAGAATGAAAGAATTGGGAGCAACTGTTGAAAACGTTAAAGAATCTCTTAAAGATTCAAAAATAGTGGAAATTAAAGAAAACAATATTAAAAAAATAGACACAGATGAATTTAAAAATTATTTAACACAAAAGAATATTGATTCTAATTTTGTTTATATCTCTGGATTTGATAAAGAAAACATTTTAGAGGACATAGAAAACATTTTAAGTCCATTTATGAAATTTAAATTGATAAGAATGAGAAGAGATAAAGATAAAAAGTTTAGTGGAAGTGTTTTTGTTGAATTAGAGAATGAGAAAGAAGTAGAGGATGTTTGTAAACTCGAGATACCAGCAAAAAAAGGACCTGAAGGTGGAGAAACTAAACGTGTTAAGGAAGAGACTGAATTTTTGAAAATTATGAAAAAAGTTGATTACCAAAAAGCAAAAGAGAAAATCGATGAAGAGAAAAACAATAAAGAAGCTAAAGAGAAATTACTAAAAGATTTTCAAGATAAACTTTACAAATTTGAAACTACAGGAAAAGATGTTGAGATCCACGAAATTAAAAAATTGGTTGAAGATACGGCTTTTGTAGACAAAACAAAAAATGTGGTGAGACTTAAATTCAAAAGAGAATTTAAAGAAAAAGAATGTAAAAATGAAGAGACTACTTTAAAATTAATAAAAATGAATGAAGAAGAAGTAAAAGAATATTGTGAAAACATAACAGTTAAATTTAAAAAACAGCCAAAAGGAGATAAGAAAGGTAAAAAGAGCAATAAAGAAAATAAATCAAAACAATAAAAGTTTAATTAAAGAT
Organism: Pachythone gigas; assembly: GCA_018237685.1. Lineage (NCBI taxonomy): Eukaryota > Metazoa > Arthropoda > Insecta > Lepidoptera > Riodinidae > Pachythone > Pachythone gigas. The sequence goes on along the minus strand of DVZQ01000002.1, from coordinate 29,109 downwards.
GCATAAATGTGTAAAGCATAAAGTAATCTAAGGGTAGCATAGAAATTAAGCTATAATTAAGCTTAATAAAGGTGATATAACCAAGCTAAGGATTGCAGTAAAACACAAGTTAAGTGCAAACCTTTTCTTACACTATACAAGCCTCCTCTTTGTAGACAAGCCCAATTTTAATTTGTTTAACAAAACCCAATTTTAATTAATATTTCAACCAAGGACCATCCTCAGATGATGATGAATCTACAAGATCAATGATCTTTCTCGTTGTATCTGTCGTTTCAGTCGTCTTTTTCTTTGTGACTTCTCCAGTAGATTTATTTTCAGTTTTAACTTCAACTTTTTTAGTTGTCAATTCTTTTTTTACTTTTTTTCTGCTTTCCGTCTTCTCAATGTTCGTGGTTTTCTTTGTGACTCTCTTGGTTGGTGAATCTTTGATAGAAATTTTTTGGGTTGCTTTATCATTTTTCACAGTTCTCTTTCTCCTCTTCTTCTTGTCATTTAATCCAAGAATATTATTTTCATCATAATCTTCTTTATCTTGTTCTAAAATTTTCTCATATTCAATTTCAAATTTATCTAAATCTTCTAACCACAAGTCTTTTGGCGATTTATTAAGTAAAGTTGTGTAAATGACTTTCTTTTCTTCATATTCTTCATTTAATGCATCAATTTTCTCATGTGTTAAACTTGAGATGGCCATAGAAAGTAAATAACCATAATCATCAAGTTTAAGATAATTTCTTTCTTCTAAATCTCTTGCAATTTCAACTTTTTTACGTTTATTAATTATTAATTTATCAGTAACAACTTCTTGAATAAATCTTATTCTATTTTCAATCTTAACAAGGCCTTCTTTAAGTTTACTTAACATTTTTTCTTTACGATTCATGTAAAACCTAAGTCTTATAAAGTAAAATTCCTTTAAAATATCATCAACTGTATCGTATTTCTTAATTTTTTCATGAGGATCAAAACAAATCATGTTATTTGTTGATATTGTTGTTGTTAATTTTAAAGATTTTGGTTTTTTATTCCAAATGATTTTAAAATGAACTAATTTTTCTGTATGATGTTCAGTAAAATCTCTTACTATGTTATCTTTACAAAGGGATTCAAGATATTCTTTATAAGTTTGAGTCCAAGTACCAATAGGAAGTTCAGTTATAGTCATTTCATCACCATTATCTTCATAAATACCATCTATTTGATACTTACCATTCTCTATTTTTTCAATATTTCCTTTAAAATTTCGATAAAAAGGTGTCATTTCTACAGTTGGTTCATCTCTAATTAATCTTTTAATATTATCAATAAGATCTAAAGGATTATAATTAGGAATATTTGTACTCCAACCAGTACCAATACCATCAGAACCATTTACTAATAACATTGGAATAATAGGAACATAATATTGTGGTTCTACAGATTTTTCTTCTTCAATTAAATAATTAAGTACAAGATCATCACTTTCATGAAAAATTGTTCTGGTTATTTTAGAAAGTTCAGTAAAAATATAACGAGCACTAGAACAATCTTTACCTCCCATAAGTCTAGAACCAAATTGGCCATTAGGCATTAAAATATTAATGTTATTAGATCCAACAAAATCTTGAGCTAAAGCTACTATAGTAGAAGCAAGTGATACTTCACCATGTCTATAAGCTGTATGTTCTGCAATATAACCAACTAATTGTGCTACTTTAGCTTCTGAATATAATTTTCTTTTAAAACAACCAAATAAAACTTTTCTTTGACCAGGTTTAAGTCCATCAATTACATTTGGAATTGATCTAATATTATCAGCCATTGAAAAAAGAATTAACTCTCTATTTATAAAATCAGAAATAGAAATATGAGATACAGATTGATCTAAAAATGTACCAGGTTCAAAACCAAGTAACCAAGTTTTTCTTGCATCTGCTTTTTTCTTATTAAAAGCAAGATTAATGGCTTCTTTATCTTCTACACCTAAAGGATTAAAAGTTTTAACGTGCTTCTCAAGATTACTAAAATATCTTTTACAATCTGCACTAGTAGATGTACCAAGACCTTTATAATATTTTATAGTCCAACCAGGATTTGTTTGTGCAAATGTTTCATATTCTGGCATAGTAAAAAATTCTTCAAAACGTGATCCTTTGGTTGCTCGAATGATCGGAGTAATGAATTCCTGTAAAAAACCTGGAATTTTTAAAAGTGAAGGATAAAAATGATCAAAAAAGTTAATTAAAAGCCCTTTTATATGACTACCATCTTGATCTTGATCACACATTATCATAACATGTCCATATCTTAAAGAAGATGTATCCTCATAAACTTTATTATGTTGTAATCCTAAGATCTTTTTTAGTGCTATTATTTCTTCATTTTCTAATATTTGTTTATTACTTGCTTCTCTAACATTTAAAAGTTTACCTCTTAAGGGAAAAACACCATAATAATCTCTTTTAACTACACTTAAACCAGAAACAGCCAGAGTTTTAGCAGAATCTCCTTCTGTAAGAATAATCGTACATTTTTGTGAATCTTTTGTACCTGCTCTATTAGCATCTTCTAATTTCTTAAGACCTGTTAATCTTGTTGTTTTAGATCCATCAGTTTTTTTTAATTGTAAATTAGCTTTCATTTTAGCAAATTCAGTGACTTTATCAATGATATTTGTTTCATTTAAAACTTTTTTTATAAAATTATCTAATGGTTCACATTTTGAACCAAAGGCACCAACTCTTAGAGTTAAATTTTCTTTAGTTTGAGAATCAAAAGCAGGATTATCTACTAAGCAATTAACAAAAATAAATATATTAGTCTTAATTATAGAAGGTTTAACTACTAAACCTTTGTTTTTCTTTTTTATTTGATCTCCTATTTTTTCTACTAAATGATCCATAACATGTCCTACATGAGTCCCTCCTTTCGTAGTACAAATGCTATTTACAAAAGATACTTGTTGAAAATGTTCATCACTAACAGTAAATCCTAATTCCCATCTGTCATTTATAACTTGATGTATAATTTTAGTATCTTCTGGTAAATATAATTTAACATAATCTTTAAATCCAGAAACCGTTATTTGCTCATCATTTAAATAAACTTTTATCTTTTTAACTGTAGCACTAAGATCATAAACTCTTTTCTTTAGTAAAGATACAATATCAGAATCCAAATTTTCCATTTTAAATCTTTTTAAATCTGGTTTAAATGTAATTTTTGTAAATCCCTTATCTCTATAACCTTCAATAGTAGGTGGTTCTGTAATACTCATATTCTTTTTATAAACTTGTTTATAAATCTTTTTCTTTGAATAATCAGCTGTCTCAACAATAAATTCTTTGCTAAAAATATTACAAAGTTTAGCACCGTATCCATTTCTTCCTCCTGTAACTTTCTTTTCTTTATCATCGTAATTAGAAGAAGTGAGAAGTTGACCAAAAATCAACTCAGGTACATAAACATTTTCTTCCTTGTGCATCTCAATAGGAACTCCTTTCCCATCATTGTAAACTGAAATTGTATTATTTTCTATATCAATATTAACTTTAATTGTTGTCATTTTTGGATCTCTAATTTTATTATCAGCAGCATTCACTAAAATTTCATCAAAAATCTTGTACAATCCTGGAACATACTCTATAACTCGCAATACGATTTTCTTTTCAATTTCATCCCAAACATAAATTTGTTGAGATTCTTTTTCTACAGAGCCTATATAAGTATCAGGACGTAGGAGTATATGCTCTTTTGGTGTTTTCTTCTGATAAGTTTCTTCTATTGTCTTAGCCATTTCTAAGGGTAAAAAAAGAAATCAGAAAATTAATTGAAAAAAAAATATTAATAAATTCGTTAGAAAATAACTAAATTTGGATAAAATGATTTTAATGAAATAACGACAATAAAAAGATTTTGTAATGTCAATTTCTAACATTTTGCTGGAATATGACAATTATTTACATACCTTTTAGGATTTTTTGCAATGAATTGCTTGTTTTTTTTGTCTTGTTTATCTTGACAGGTATCTTAACACAAAACAATATCAAGTAATTTTTTAATAAGATCTTAGAGAATATAATATCGTACATAAGGTTAACCGTTGAGAACAATCCACAACAAAATCATAAAAAAAACTTTTATAATTTCTCAAATAAAAATTTATAAGCGTAGTTGCTAATTATACTTGATTACATTCCATGACCGAAAAAATAGCCTTTTTCTTTAGATTTAAAGGCATAAATGAGTTTATTAAAATGCTTACGTAATTTGTTCTGTACGCAACTACTCGCTGCAACACGTATGCATAAAACATTGATGTTTTTAATCGTTTCATAAACTAAAATATAAATTTTTAATTTTGCATATCGAATTCTATTTTATCGCGTGATGATAAATCAATTTTGATATTTAATCATAGTTAATAGAGTAATGCGTCTTTAGACCACAAAAACTCACACTTCATCACAAATTAGTGATATGCTGGCAATAATTTTCTCAAAACGGTATATGAAAACCAAAAAAATAAAAAACAAATAAATTTATAAATCAATAAGCCAGAGTAAACATGAAGATAATAATTTCAAATAGTAAAAAGGCTCATTAAACTTTATTTTAATTTAATGTGATGACTTAAATTGTCTTTTTCGTTTTTAAAGTTTCTAAATCAGAAAGATTTGATGTCAAAAAAAAGAATTAAAGCATTTTAAAAATGTCTTTGCACAAGTTGTTTTCGAACATACCTAAAACTGTACTACTAAATGCTAAAGATAATATGTTCACAGAAATTTTTACGAAATTTAGGATTATTTCTTGATCAATATGAATCCATAAAGTTTTCTAATTTCATAGTTCAAAGTAAAGTAAACATACGTAACATACACCACGAGAATATTTTTTTCTTTTAAAATAATCTTTTAAGACTACCTTTTTATGTTTAAATTCAAACAAAAAAATAATTTTTTTAGAAAAAATTATTTGTCAAAACGTGTTATGACGTTTTGCTTGATTTACCAAAAAAAATAGTTCTATTGGCCACAATACTATTTTTATGCTTTTTAATGTGTTCAAAGGCATTGACTTTTGACTTTTAGTCGTGTCTGCACCAATCATTTTTAAATTTTATAATATAAAGTTTATTTTACTGTCTGATGGTAAATCAATTTATCGTTTAAGCTTAGATTAATTATTGAATTTTTTTTTACCCCAATGAATTTGCCTAATATTCTTTTTAACATTATTTACTGTTCCTCAGATAAAATTTTCATCAAAGAAATATTAATTTTACAGAACAACTTTTGGTCTGAAAAAGGATTACAGGTAAGAACTAAAGAAGGCCTCTTATCTAGTGTCTTAGTCAAAAGTATGGATTCTGAATCTTATCACATAGGTGATTTATGTATGCAAAATACCAGCCACTATGATTATACAAATGGGAAATATTTATCCATAATAAGTCCAGATCTTACAGAAAATATTTTATCTAAATTAGACAACAACGAATTGGCTTATTTAAAATTTCATTACACTTTTACTAACTGTCAACCCAATTCGATAAATGCGCAAAAAAGAGAGCGTTACTACGATAATTATAAAATCTTAAGTAAAGGAAAAGGCGATGATATAATGATAAAAGGCAAAGAGCCTAGCGTGTATCTTTATCACATAAAATTAATTTTACAAAAAATCTTTCTTTTTAAATTTGTGAAACTAGAAGATTATGAGGACATCTTGAACGGTATTTTTACTTCCAGAACTCCAACATTTACACTTCATTATTTTAAATCTCTTCTTGTATGTTATAAAAACTTCAAATCTTTTGTGAAGTTTTTGAATTTGCTTAAATGTGACAACTATAATCGAATCAATGTAATAATTCACGAAGACCATTTAAGAATTTCTTACTTAAAAAAGTATCTTCAGGAAAAATTTGATGAACATAAAAAAATGAAAAATAAAAATCTACATCCTACAATAGATTTTTTATTCACCGAATTTTGTGCCGAAATCATAAAACAACTGGCTTTAAACAATATCCCTTTACCTATTAACGACAAATTAACTATCGAATATTATTTTGATCAATTTTTTAACCTTATTAAAAAAACAATTGAATGCTTGGTAGATGATCTTGAAGATGTTCCTCATTGTAAAGTACAAGTTATTTTTGACCGACATTTGTTAGATTTTAAACAAAATATTCAACAAATAGATAAATTAATTTTTGATGATATTTGGAAATCAATAAACGTTCTCGAATATTTTTCTGTTTTATTGGGCAAAGATATTCTAAATGTCGAAGATTATATCGAAGCAGAAAAAATAATTTGTGATTTTCATAACATGATGCGTTGTTGTTTTGAAATGAAAATTTACTCAAATAATAGTTGCAAATTGAACTTAGCTGAACCGATGCTAAATGATAATTTCGAATGCCGAATAATTCGGGCACTTGAAATTACAATAATGGATTCAGTAAAGTTAGGATCAATTAAAGCCTTTAGTCCCGAGGGCAAAGAAATTACGATTAAAAGAAATATTGACTTCTTTGTGCGTATTTCTGAAAATTATGAAATTTCGATTACCTTCGAAAAAATTAAAGAAAAAAATATTTATGTATTAGAAGTTGTTTCAGCAGACGGTAAACATAAAGAAAGTTTTATAGTTAGTGACTATCTTGATTATCACGAAATGCAAACTTTTGATGGAAGTTGTCATATAAAATCTAATTAAGAACATGCATTATATTAAAATTAATTAATTCAAATATTTAAATTTAATAACCTTTGTATCATGTAACATAAAAAAAGTGTATAGTTCTTAAAGGTCAAAACAAATTTATGCAAACATGACAAACAAAAGCACATAACCATTTTTAATTTATTTTTATAATTCAAGCAATGCGAATACTTCTCGATTGATTTTGCGTCATAAATAAATTTTAAGGTATAGTCAACATTTTTTGTAAGATCAATATTGTTTTTTTGTATATTAACAATTTAAAGTAAAACTACTCAAAAATTTCTACGATCTACATTAATATACGAAATAATTTAGGAAATTTAAATCTAGAAATCTTGTTTCTTAGTCATAAAAAGTGCTTTTAAACATTTTAGAAAAGTTGTGTATGATTTTTTATAAACAAAGTTACAAAAATTTATTAAAAATTTTATTTTAAAAACATAGGATCTATGGATTTTGAATCGATTCTCATAGAACAACGTGGTGTCTTAGACAATTTTTTTATTTCAAAATCAGTTCGATCATTTCTATTTCTTTTAATTTACCGATCCCTGGTTTTAGATAAATGAATTGGAGGAAATTTTTCATATCTTATCTTTTATTTTTTATATCTACAAAATGTTATAACTTGAAACACAAGCCAGGACTACTTTGTCTAGCTATTGATACTGTTATTACATCTAATAATTACAAAATTAACAAGATCGAGAAAAAAGAAAGTTATACAAAACCAGATCCATTTGTATTTGACAATTTTTTTGAAGTTGCTAATGCATTTAATATTTTTTTATTGTTCTCAGTTTTATATGCCTTTTTGTTTTTCTTGATTATCATTATTAATTGGTTGTTTGTCGGATGTTCTTTAATGTTTTTATCAATTGCTGGAATTTCTATTTATATCCTCTCTATTATTTTTATTACTATCACCAATCCGATTTTACTAGCATAAAAAAATAAAAAATATTTATCAATAACTTTTTTTTTAAGTAAATTAAATTTTTTTTTTTAATTTAACACTTTTTTTTTTATGCCTGTAATAACACAGCATTTTTGATTATTAATCTTGGATCATAACACGTCAAAAAGAAGACAGGTGTCAATATTTTCAAATAAATCAAATAAATTGTTTTCATTTGGGTTTTACAGGATTAAACAAATAATTGATTGACACTAACCAATGTAAGTGAACTTTATCTTTTAACACACATGTGTTGAAAGTATCACAAAAGAAACACTTAAATTAAAGATTCTGTGTAAACCTCATCTTTTATTGCTGAATATGATCTAAAACATATAAATAATCGTAGATCACACATTTTGTTTCATTTTTATTCATCAAAAAAAAATAAAAATTGTCCCTCTATGAAATTAAATTGGAAACAAATTTATGACTTTTGGGGATTTGGTCTTGAGAGTTTGATTTGTTGGTATCTATATAAAGGAAATAAAAGATCACTAAGTTTTGCAATCATAAAAAGCCTCGATTACGTAGATTTCATAATGTCTACAACCAAAATTTTGTTATTTTCAATAATTTCTGTTTTCTTGATGATGTCTTTTTATGTCTTAAATCCACGTTTATTACTTCTAATGAATGCAATGCTCTCCATAATTCTTTGTTATATCTGTTTTGAAAACATTTGGATTAGAATTGGAGCTTTGATTTTACTTTCTATTTTCAGTTTTCGATTTATTATTTATAACAACACAAAGTTAAAAGAAGCATTCGAAAACTCTTCTGTTTACATTGCAAAAGTCCAAAGACTACTTCCTTTATTCTTTCTTTATTCTATTGCCAAAACTGTAACATCATTTACTTTGTTTCATATGTTGATCAGTTTTGATTTCACAGGGCTACGCTTTTATTTATTTATCTTTATGAATGTAATCTTCATTTTGGCTATGAACAAAAAGATTATGGCTGAAGTAGTATTTCTTTTTTTACACAAAACTGATAACAGAGGTCTCTTTACAATTATTTTTAATAGAATTTTATCCACAGGCACAATTGCTTTATCAGCTCTTTTACGTCCTATTTTTATTCTTTTTGGATACGGAAAATGTGAAGAATATGCCATGATTTACGCGATAATTCACAGAGAAACATATTTTAAATCCATTAGCACTATTTATAAATTACAAAATAATGATTTATTAGGTAACCAGAAAGTTTATATTAGGAGAATATTATATCCATATGTCCTATGTTCTATGGCCATTAGTAGATTAATATTCACAGAATCTTTATTCTATGAAGATTATGAACTTTACAGCATTATTTTTTACCTTCACTCTATTGTAATAGAAACATTTTATACATTTCAGTCTTCAATTAAGTTTGTTTTGAAGAGTAATTTATATAAAAATGTTAAAAATGACACATTAGTTTAGATTCATTTTATTTAGAAAAAAATTAAAAATTTTAGATATAAAACTTTAATAAGGTTAAATGACTTTTTTATCAAATTTTAACATGTTCACTCAGAATCCAATTTATTATCTTCATTTTGTTCTTCTTTAACAAAATACTCACCAGTTTCAATTTTGGGCTTATTGTTCAATTTTTGTTTAATTTCACTCTTCTTATCATTTTTCTTTTTCTTTTGATGCGTTTTCTTGAGTTGTGGCAAATATTTAGACCAGTCTTCATTTTTTTTAGTTGGATCTTCAGATAATTTTTTCTTAATGATCATCTTTTTTAGTTCATAAACAGGATGAATATTGTTCATACATCCTATGATTATTTGTTTTGCTTTTCCTAATCCATCATAACTACCAACAACAGCAACTACTTTTCCAGCTATACAAATGTGACAATCAGTTAAAAGTTTAAGCGCATTTAATGTCACATTATTCTTACCAATTAATCTATCTCTTCTTTTCTCGAAAACTTTGTCTGATTTTACAAGTTTTCTTATATCAATAAATTCACCACAAAAATTATCACCCAAGACCTTCATAGCAACCTCAACTTCAACACATTTAGCCACTAATTTAATAAATTCACATCCTTTAATGAAGATATAAGGATCTCTAGTCTTTTTATTAGTGCCAATTTCAATAAATTTTTCTTTCAAATCAATTTCACAAGATAATTTTTTTCTTTCTAAAGCCATTTTAATATAAGAAGATGTTTGTTCTATGTATTTTTCTCTGTAAGATGGAAATAAAACCTTAAATTTGTTATCTTCAGCGATTGGTTTACAAAAATCTTTTTCTTTGAAAGTCAAGTCATTTTTCATGGGGGACGATTGTAAAAATTTGTATATGAAATAAAAAAATGTGGTTTAAAATAATGTTTAATTAATTTTTAATGCTTAAATTTATTCAGGAGAAAATATTTTCATAAAAATCCTTTCAATTTTTATAAATTTTTTATCATTTACTAAATCGTAAAATTTTACAACGAACGAAGGCGCAATATCACCATTTTTTATGTCAAAAACGTGTTTAGTTGCAAATTGATTTCCCTTATCTATCAAATCAGAGAAATAAGAACAAATTATTGTAGTTTTGTAATCAGTTGAAGTCGTTTTTAAGATATCAATTTCATTTTTAAAATCGTCTTTTGTCATCTTTTCTGTAAATTTTGAATCAAACGACGGCGATTTGTCTTGATTATCAAAAGAAGTGTCTTCTAATTCAGAAAACAGTTTTTTTACGTCATCTTCATTTTGAATTTGATCAAACTCGCCTACTTTCATAAATTCGATTAAATTTTTTCTATTTTTATTTAAAAAATGTTGTTTAAGTGTTTCAATGGTTTTAATATATGTATTTGTACAGTTTACAATCTTTTTTGAATGTTTTTGAGTTAGTTTAAATCGCTTGACATAATCTTCTTCTCGATTATCATCAAAATCTTTGACAAAATCATTCTGAATAATTTCTTGATAATCAAACAATCCTAAAAGATCATTATTTCTCAATATAAAACTGTTTAAAACTTTATATTTGTATTTATTTTTTGAGTTAATAGCGTGATATATCACAATACTGTTTTTACAATAAAATTTAGCAAAGATCCGCACAAATTTAAGAGTTAATAAGATAACATCTTTGTCATTGATGTAAAATAAATGGGTTATATCTTGTAGAATGTTTTTTACATATTTTTTAATCATTTTAAAATGCGGTATACAAGCTCTTTTTATTATTTTGTTCCTTGTTATGAATAAAGATAAGATTTTCGTAAATGCTCCTTCTATAACATTTTGGTCAAGAGAATGACAAATTATTTGTTCTAATGCTACCAATTTGGTTTTTATATCGTAATATGAGTCATTATTATTAAAATTTACTTTTAAACGTTTTTTTATGTCTTGTTTTGGTTCCATTTTGGGTAAAAACCGGTATTTTGATAAAAATTAATAAGCCCATGGAAATCAATGTCAACAAAAAAGATAAAAAAGTTTCTATTGGAAAATTTCCTGCCTTTTTAGGAGATAGACTTCTTAATATGGACAAAAAGACGTATGTTGGTGATATGATTATAGGAGAAGATGATACTTCGGATAATCTTGTTTTTAAAATGCAACCAAATTTTGATGACATTGATAATTTTCCAACAGATTACAGTGTAAAGAAAATACAACGAGGAAATAATATGTATGTAGTAAATTCAGATATAAATGATACTTTTATAGAAGGAGAAGTTGATTTTGAGTATTATATCACACCAAATATTAATAAAAAGTATTTAGAGTTTAAAAAGAACCAGTCTAAGATTAAAAATTTAGACATAAGAAACTCTGAAATAATTGATTATGTTAGTGAAGGTCGTAGAAATGAAAAGATCGGGTCTTTACGTGAATTGGAATATCTTGCTAAAAAGAGAAAGAAGATGTTATTAGAGAAGAAAAGAGAAAGACTTGGGAAGAATGAAGTGCTTGATATTGTTTTTAATGCTTTTGAGAAATACAGTTCTTGGACAGTAAAAGATTTAGCAGATTTTACGGGACAACCAACTGCTTTTATTCAAGAAATTGTAGAAGAAATTTGTGTAGTTAATAAAAAAGATCATAAAAATACTTATGAACTTAAAAATGAATATAAATAAAGAAATTCGTTTATTTAAAACTGAATGAATATGCTTTTGTAATGTTTTGAATATTTATACGGGACAAAAACCTTATAGCATTTTTTATTTTCTTTAAAAAAGTTTAAATTTTCTCATAAAAGGCATAAAATCTTTTAAATCTTCTGTTTCGTATGGTCTTAAAGCCAAGGAAGTTAAAATATTTTCAGGTTGTTCTATCCAAACAATGTAATCTATAAAATTCATTTTTATATTCAATTTCAATTCTTCAATGTCCTTTTCTTCAAATTTCAATATAACTTTTGTCATGTGGTCAATATTAGATAAGTAATCCCGTGTTTGTTTATGATCTTTAAAAATTTCTATTGCTTTTACGGAGGAATGACAAGCTTGAGCTATGAGAGCACCTTTTGCAATCTTTTTTAGGTCTGATCTCAAAAAAATGTACTGAGTTATTGCCATTTATATTTTAAAGGGACAAAAATAAAAATTTGCCACCTCTGGGGATCGAACCCAGGGCCTTCAGTTTACAAGACTAACGCTCTGCCACTGAGCTAAGGTGGCTTATCAAATAAAATCTTTATGTGTTACAATTATTATGTAAATTTGTATTTATAAACATATTCAGTCTTGCTCTGTTTATAGAAGATACCTTTTACTTTATAATTTTGCAAGTAATGATCCCTTATATGTCAGAATATGCAAAAACAAATCAAATTTTTAAAATAGAAAGACCTAAAGATGTTGTTATTAGAGATGACTTGCTTATAGTTTTAGATTCCGAATCTAATATTCATATTAAAGGTCTATGCACCGTTCCTTGTTTCTTAGGAGAAGTTTTAAAAATTACATTAAGAGGTGACTTTTTGTATTTAATATCAAAAGACACAACAATAGCAATTTTAAATATCCTAGACATGTCTATCATTGGTGTTTATAAAAATATTAATGAAGTTATAAGTGCAGTAATTTTTGGTAATAGACATATTCATATTATTACAGAAAATCTATTGTACTACAAAACTGCTTATGAAAATATAAAATTTAAAAGAGTTGATTGTCATGAAAAAGAAGTTAAATATCATTTTGATGGTCTTTATAACAATTCACTTAGGAATGATAATACTAAATTACTCCTACTTAAAATGTTATCAATATCATCAAAAGATGAAAGTATTGTATATTTAGATGTTTATGGTACTCTTTATCATAATGGAAAAAGTATTTTAAGTTTTATTGAAACTGTTAAGTACATTTACACGACTTCAGATAAACTTTTTTATATAATTGATACTAATTTAATAGTTTACGATCTTAATAAAAGAAAAATAGAAGATAAAAGAGATATTGGAGAAGTAAAATTAAAGGCAGGTCCTTTTGTTGTGGTATCTAATCGAAGTATTAATATTTTAGATAATAAAGAAAAGTCTTTGCCTTTTCAATTTGAAGAAATTTTAATTCAAAATGATAAAGTTTACGGATTAAAAAATGAAGCAATTTATGAAATAGAAATGTTTTAAAATATTTTAAAAAATAAAAAACAAATCATTTTAAACCCCCAATGAGCGATATTCAAGATAGTCCAACAATAAAAGACACAGACTTAGGATTAATTTTAAGTTATGGAAAAAATTATTACGCTGATGAAATTACAGAAAAGGAAGCTGAAATAAAAAGAGTTTTTGATCAAATAAATCTTAAATTGGGTACAAGAGAAGTTGAAACGGGACTAGCTCCACCATCCGCTTGGGATTTATACGCAGATAAAGAGAGAATTCATAATGAACAAAGTTTACAAGTTGCTCATGTTTGTAAAATTTTAGAAGGATATCAAGAACCAAGATACGTTATTAACATTAAACAAATGGCTAAATTTGTAGTAAATAAAGGTAAAAAATTGGATGGAACAATGATACAAGAAGGAATGAGAGTAGGTGTTGATAGAGTTAAATATAAAATTTTACAACCTTTACCTCGTAAAATTGATGCTTCTGTTACACTTATGCAAGTTGAAGAGAGGCCTGATGTAACTTACAATGACATTGGAGGATGTAAAGAAGAAATTGAAAAGATTAGAGAAGTTGTAGAAAAGCCATTACTTGAACCAGAAAGTTTTATAAAACTTGGTATTGATCCACCAAAGGGTGTACTTCTTTATGGACCACCTGGAACAGGAAAGACTTTACTTGCTAGAGCTGTAGCTAATCGAACAGATGCTTGTTTTATAAGAGTCATTGGTTCTGAACTTGTACAAAAATACGTAGGAGAAGGTGCTAGAATGGTAAGAGAAATATTTGATTTGGCTAAAACTAAAAAAGCTTGCATTATATTCTTTGATGAAGTTGATGCTTTTGGTGGTACTCGATTTGAAGATGGTTCCGATAATGAAGTACAAAGGACAATGCTTGAATTAATTAATCAACTCGATGGATTTGATGTAAGAGGAAATATTAAAGTTTTAATGGCTACTAATAGACCTGATACTCTTGATCCTGCTTTATTAAGACCTGGTAGATTGGATAGAAAGGTTGAATTTTCTCTTCCTGACTTAGATGGCAGGACTTCTATTCTTAAAATCCATGCAAAAACAATGAGTACAGATTCTAATATTCGATTTGATTTAATTGCAAGACTTTGTAATAATGCAACTGGGGCAGAATTACGAAGTGTTTGTACAGAAGCTGGAATGTTTGCAATTAGAGAAAGAAGAAAAATAGCCACAGAAGAGGATTTCTTTTCTGCTGTTGATAAAGTTATAAAAGGATATGCTAAGTTTTCTAGTACACCAAGGTATCTTACTTACAATTAAACCTTTATGTTGATAATTTTTATTAATTTTTTTTCAAGTATTACCCTGGACCATGGAAAACATTTTTCACAAAATTTTTAAAATTAGTTTAGATCCAATTTTTAACACAAATATCAACTTAGAGCAACAAGATTTCGTAATAAACAAGATTTTAGAAACGGATTTTTTTATAATTAGAAAAAAAACTAATATTCGCTTTTCTGAACATTTTTTTATGGACTACGACGAAAATTTTATTATAGAAAAATTGACAACCTTAAAGCACAACAGTGAATTTTTTAGTTTTAAAAATGTGTCAATTACGATTAATGAGAAAGAAAATGATAATTTGAGCAAACCAAATTGTTTTTTACTCGATGATTTTCATTCTGAAATTTATAAGGATAAATTGAAAAAGTTTTATAATGAACTAATAACAATTAAAAAAGAATCAAATTAGAGTTTATTATCATTAAAAGATATTTTAGATGTAGATTATAGGAAACAAACAGAAAAAGCTGATGTATTTTTTATTAGGGGAGAGTATGCGGATGCCTTAAAAATTTATAGTAAATTCAAAACAGAAGATGATTTTTCACATTATAATATGGAAATGGAAGTGTATTGTAGATACTTATTGGGATCTAATCCTTACTCAAACTTGATACATCTCACTAATACAAATTTTGTAAATTCTTTTTATCATCACAGACTCGTTATAATTTCACTTTTAATTGGAAAAAATGATTTTTGCTACAGAATATCGAGGTTATTAAATGATCCTTATAAAATGTTTATTGATTTAGAACTGTCAAATAGATTTTTAAAAGGAACCAGATTCTATAGGAAAGGACTAGATTTATTATTCTTTTGTATACTTTACTATAAAAATTTAAATTATCCTTGTGATAAATTAATAGACCAATTTATTAGTTCAGTTGATCAAAATGAAATTTTTTTAGAAGGGCCTTTGAAATGTCTTAAAAATCTTAAGAGCTCACCTGAAAATTGTGGGATAGATATTGCGCCTGGGATTGGTTGTCTTTATAAAGGATTATTTCCTGTTAAATTAAGTGAACAAAAATATTTTATAATGATTAAATATAAAGATGATGAACATAATTTCTATATAACTTTTGATAAAACTTTAAATGTTTGTACACAAGACAAAATTTACATCTATTATATTTCTAAATTTAGAAATACTCTAAAATACACGATTAATGATCAAATTCCAATAGAAATAGATACTAAAGACGCAAAACTAGATGATTTTTATAATAAGCATGTTATTTTTGAGAGTGATATTGATTTTGAAAGTAAAAACGCCAATGTTTTTACATTAAAAGATTTTATAAATCGAATCGATAAAATAAAAAATTGCCTCTCGTGGTGCAAAGAGGTTAATTTTTGTGGTGAAGGCTCTGTAGTTATAGATGGGTTAGAAGTATATGATGATCTAGATATCCTTATTGATACAAAGATACAAATTAATTCTAATTATCGTGATTCTTTTTTTGTTAATCATGAACATGTTCTTTATCAAAATCAAATTTATAAATTGGAAATAACAAAACCAAAAGATTTTGGTGTTAAAATCGAGGACTTTAAAACGTATCAAGATAACATTGATTTAAAATTTGATGATTCTGGTTTTTATTATTTGCTATTGAAGATATTTTCACCAAAAAAGACTTATTCAATGCTTATAAAGTTCACAGTCATTGCACATTACTTTGTAAATTTTACTTGGTCTAATATTTTCCCGTTTTTATTGACAATTAATATTTTAAATCCTACAAATACAAAAGTTAAAGTGTTAATTTATCAAATAAAAACAGAAAATATCGTTCAATCAGATTTTAATAAAAATGACAAAATCGATTATTGTTACAAAATAGAGGGTAAAAATTATAAATCGAATAATTATTTAATAGATAAATCATTTTATAACGGTCGATCTTGTCATCTTATGCCACTTACAGATTCTTACGAAAACAAATTAAAGCGTGAAATTTTAGGTATTGAAGATCAATTGATTGAAGATTTTCAGGATGGCGAACTTGAAATTAACTCTCCTGTTACGACCTCCTTGGATTTTTCTGATTTTTTAAACAAGTTAGATCATTTTACTTTTGATTCAAAAGGTTTACATTCTATTCAATTTTATCCAAAATCTACTGGACTTTATAATATTACTCTAGAAAATGAACAACAAACCTTTATAATTCCATTTCATATTAATTTCATAAAGACTGAAATAATTCCTTTCATTTATATCATATCATCAAATTTAATTAGAGCAGATTCATTTGTTAAAATTTTTTGCTTAATTAATAATCCCTATGATAAAGATTTGATTGTAGAAATTGATTCTGACACAATAGAAATAAATCAAAAAGATACAAAATTAAGATGTTTATCTTTAAAATCATCTATTTTTGAGATAAGATGTAAATTTTTGATACAAAAAGTTTATTTAGATACAGATTTTCAAATTAAGGTTTATGATGATGAAAATAAGAGTTATAAATATAATTTATGCGTAAATTTACAAGTTTTATAATTCATCTATAAACTTAACTGGTTTTAAAAACGATTCCTGATCAAAATAGATTTTTTAATTAATATTTACTATCTATTAGTATTACGTTTATATCAAAAATAAACATACTTTTAAAAAATCATTTTATTTCTATTGGCATTTTAAAGTTCATAAAAAGTATTTTATATTTTACAAAAACTTTTGTTGTGTTTGTTTTGGGTATTTTATATATAAATTTACCTTTTGGTTTTAATGTTACAGGAAAAATTTGCTCATCTCTAGTATTGTACATCTCTTCTTCATCTCCTTTAATATATTGTAAGTAAGTTATTTCTGTTATTTCAGTTGAGATTTCACTATTATTTTTTATAGTAAGTTCATAATGATTTTTTAATGTCATTATGTCAAATTTTGCATTTTTAATGATGTAATATGCAGTACCCCCTATACTTACAGCACACAATATTAATAAACCCAAAAATATAGTGTAATACAATCTCCAACTCTTAGGAATACAAAAGTAAAGAAACATTAGGGTAAATGAGATAAGAATTTTATAAACATAACAAACAAACAATTAAAAAATTAAAAAAATAAAAATTTTATAGTCCCAAATGCCCTCTGAAACTTATTTTACGACAGAAACTAAAGACATAGATAAAGTTTTAAATACGAAAGAATACACTAAAATATATTTAAATATAAGGAAAGAAGAAGGAAAAGATGTTTTATTTTGTACAAAAAATGAAGGACAAGATCTTTATATTGTTAGTACGAATAATTATAAAAATATAACTGAATATTTTGCAGATAAGAACAACAAAAAAATTAATGAAGAAAAGGAGATAAAAAAGAAACCAGAACCAGAAGTTAAAAGACAAAAACAAGGGAGTTTATTAAGTTTTTTTAAGAAAAAATAAAAAATATTTAAATTGAGTAAAACTTGATAAAAGATTAGAACAGCTTTTTAATATTTTAAAGCATCTTGTTTTTTTATTTTGAGATCATTCGTAATGAAATTGATGATCAAGTTTAAAATTGATTTGTAAAACTGATCTTAAAATTATACGTAGAGATGGTTTATGTTCCAGAATAATTTTAATAAACCATAAAAGATTATAAAGATTTTTAAAAGTAAATTAAAATAAACAAAATTAACATTATAAAATTTACATTACACAACTTCATTTTTCAACAGATTCTTTTATAGATTTTTTAAATGACAACAAAAAGTTTTAAAACAGTACAGTTATGTAATGCAAATTTAAGATTTAAATAAAATCTCTAAACAAAAAATTGCACGTCAAAATTGGCTTTTAAAAAAAATATCATAAAAAGGACTAGCCATGAAAAGAAAAACAATAACAGAACCAGGAGAATTTTATAATTCTCCTAATGATAATATAGACCACAATCTAATAATGACACGAGGGGATATCTTAGTTAAAAATGAAATAGATAAGTATATGGTAATAGATATGATGGGAACTGGTACATTTGGACAAGTAGTTAGATGTATAGATCAAGATGGAGAAGAAGTTGCAATTAAAGTTGTTAAAAATGAACCAAAATATTATCAGTACGAAATAAATGAAGTCAAAATTGTGAGAGTCTTAAGACAAAAACAATTATGTAAATATTTTGTAGAAATGAAAGACGTTTTTACTTTTAAAAATCATTTGTGTATAGTTGAAGAACTTTTAGGAAAAAATTTATATGAAGTAATAAAAATTACGGGATTTAAAGGATTTGGTTTAGATATTATTCAGACGATTTCTAATCAAATTTTACAAGGACTAGTTCACTTATCTTTATTAGGAATAACGCATTGTGATTTAAAACCAGAAAATATTTTGATAAAAAACTTTAATACCTTCGAAGTCAAGATAATTGATTTCGGATCAGCTTTTACTGTACCACAAGTATCTAATTTTTATGTTCAATCTAGATATTACAGAGCGCCTGAGGTAATAATTGGTTTATCTTATGGAAGTTCATGTGATATTTGGTCACTTGGTTGTATTGTTTATGAATTATTTGCAGGTATTCCTTTGTTTCCGGGTAAGGATAATATTGATCAGATTGGAAAAATTTACAGATTCTTTGGAAGTTTACCGAGGTATATGGTTGAGCATGGTCAAAATTCACATTTATATTTTGCAAAAGAAAATAATTTTGAATTAATGATACCTTCTCCTGGATTAACAGTAAATCAAATGAATGAAAAAATTAAATCTAAAGTGGACGATTCAAAAATTAATATTGATGTTTTTATTGATTTCTTACTAATGACTTTAAACCCGAATCAACTCTTAAGACCAACTGCTGTAAATCTTTTAGAACATAATTTCTTTAAATCAACTTCTATTTTAATTGGAGATAAATTTGCGGAAGAGAGAAATCAACCTAATCCCATACCTAAAACATCTAAACACAGGAGATTTTCTGAATTTAATGTTCAACCGATTAAAAAATCAAGAAATATTGATCTTTCTAGGAAGAGATCGGTTTTTGATGCTGCTAATGAAAATAAAAGAAATAATTAAAAAATCTATAAATTTTAATTAAAAACAATTTGTTAATGTCGTTAATTTATTAACAAATAATAACTTTAATAATTGAACTGGCTTGATTAACTTAAGCCCAACAACAGTTAACGTAGTAAATTTTGGCCTTGGTTTTTTTAAATCAAAAGTTTTTTATTAAACATTGTTTATCTTTACAAGAAGCGCGTAACTTTAAGGTTGGCTAATTGTAAATCTAATATAAAATTGATGTTTTAATTAAATTTATTGAAGATAAAAGAAAACATCTTTTTTGTTAATTTCATTTGTTTTCCAATTAAACAAATAGTAATTTAAAGATCCTGTTCCTAAACAGAAATCCAATTCATCAATAAATTTACTAGATTCACCAATATCAATACAATTAAAAACATCACATTTATCTTCATTGGCAAAATAAAGAAGGTCAGAAACAATCTCTTTAACAGATTCACCACAAGTATAATACAAATAAGCCGCCTTAATTCTCATATTTTTTTGTATACAAAACGTTTCTAAAATGAAATAAGAACCAAATGATGTAAGTTTGTCTCCTTCATAGTTAACAAATGAACTAATAGAACCATTTTCATCCATAAAATTGTGTTTGAAATCTTCTAAATCCATTTGTTCATACATTTTATAAAGAGACGCAGTGTTTTGGTACAACTCATGCATTTTATGGAGATCTTCTTCAGTGGCTTTTCTTGTGTTACTCCTTACTTCAGGTATATTCAAAATTGTTGAATCATTCATGTATCCAGTTTGAACTAATTTTTTGACATTCAAAGGTCTGTGATAATAATCAGATTTTGAAACTTTAAAGAAAAATTTAGTACCACTTGTAAAAATAGCTTGATAAATCCCATTACAATTACATCTCCTGGTTATTTCTTTTATAAGAACAGGTGCTATTCTTTTACCTCTTAAATCTTTACTGATACAAAGAAAATTTACACCAGCAACTTTTTTCTCTTTACCATTAATATTTAAAAAGTGTTCTCTAGCAAATATGTATCCTACTAATCTATTATTAAGTCTTAATCCTAAAGAGTATTCTTCTTTATGTTTTGGATTTTTAATTATGTACTCCATGAATTTCTCTGAATATTGTAATCTAAAATTTTCTGTTAAATCTTCAACGTAATTTTCACATAAAAACTTTGATATCTCTTTTATGTCTGTAATGTTCTCGAAAGAAAAGCCTTCTGGAAGTACTAAGGGTTCCGTTAATATAGTATCTGGGTGTTTAATAATATCATTTCCTTCACCAACTTCTACAGGTTGTTTATTCCAGAATTTATGATTTGGATTCATAAGGGATTTAGAAAAAAATTTTTTTTTAAAAAGCTTAAAATATTGTTTTTGATAACGGCAAGAATTTTTTATACAGTAAAGATTAGTTGTATCTTTATATACATTTATTAAAATTAATTTTTTTTATTTATGTTAAATTTGGACGATTTTTTACATCTGTCATAGTTTCAACGTATCTTCCATCGTTTCTGCAAGAATTAGGAGCCGCCAATAAATTACAGACATCTATTTCGTTCCTAGGAATTTCAACAATAACCAATTCTTGGTCACTATCTGCTAAAGTACAAGGAACTGCTAAAGCATCATACATATCAGTTGATGTATTAGGCAAACGCTTTCCAAATTTAAGACACATATTCTTTGAGTTTTTTATTCGAGTTGTCGAACCAACACCAGAAATCCTCCAATCATCCGTCACGCCTGGATTAAATGTGGGCCTGATATGTTGTGAATCGGCCACTAGTTCATTATTCCACGATAAAGCTTGTCCCATCATTGTATGAATTCCTCCTAAAGCAGGTTCATACCTAAATACATTGTCTTGTCTGTTAAATTCTGTTGTCTTAGCAAAACCTAAGAATTCTCCCGAAAGCCTTGGATTAGTAAGCGTAAGTTCATATTTTCGATCTTTAGTTAGTATTTTAATGTCTTTATGAACATCGTTAGTTAACGCATTTAAAAATTCGAAGAGTAATAACAACATGTTTTCGTCTCAAAATGAATATTTAAAGGTTTCAGGAGGCCAGATTCAATCATAAAACGTAGTAACAAATCAATAAAAAATATTGGATGATATGAATCATTTGTGTTTCATATATAGAAACTTCTGGTGTTTCAATGAACTTGTTTTGATTGAAAGTAATAGACAAGTTTAAATAAGTTTTTGTTTTTAAAAAACAGTTTTTTTGCTTAATTAAATAATAAAATTTAAAATTAAATATTGATGCTATTTTTCATAGAAAAAACATATATCAAATATGTTTTGATGAAACTAAATTTATCGTTAATGACAAATTAGTAATTTCTAAAAGCCCAATTTTGGCCTAGATTTTTAATTTTTTCCCGGTTTTTTATTTATGTACTAAATTTGCTCATTCAAATTTTTTATTTTAAAAGCATTTTTTATAGAAATTTATTTTGAGTCTTTTTAAGAACCTTTGATTAGATATAAACCTTAAACCATGTCAATGGTATTATTGACATAAATTTAATTTATTAAAATGCGTAGACAATTTTTTTATATGCCTACTTTTAAGAATGACAATTCTAAATTTAAAAAAATTATAAAATTTTTTGAAACGATTTTTAAAATTAAATTTTATTTATCCTTTTAAAAGACTAGCATTAATACCACTATCAACCACAAAGTCATGATTAATAATTTTAGGTCCGGCTCCAGCTAATAATCGCTTCATTTCAGTCGAATTTGTCGTGTAGTCAGTTTTGTTAGATGGATTATTCTTATCTACTAGGGTCATCAAAATGTCTTTTTCTTTTTTACTTTTCGTAACATCTCTCTGGAAATCGACAATATTCTTTCTGGCTTTATCTCTTAGGCGCTTATTTTCAAGTTCATCTTCTGTTGGTTCCACTTTAAGATCAGGATCGGAGTTCGATCTCATTCTTTGAACTTTCTTTTTCTTTCCTGTCTCTTCAGAATCATCATCATTATTATCTCTGGTTACTTTAGTAAAAAGGAACTTCTGATTGGGAATTTCAGTATTACACTGATGTGCAGTCACAAAATATCCTTTTGTCTTAGTATCAAGAGAACCAGCTGTAAGACATAAATTATTGTCCGTCACGAACTTCGTTTTGCCATCTTCTCCGATCTCCTTCCAATCGATATATCGAACTTTATCAACACACGTAGAAACAATAGGAGAGTTCTCATCTACTTTACAAAGTGCTTTGTTTCCACCAATATAAAGTCTGTACTTCTTAGGGTCGTATCTTACTACACTATCACTTTTATTCTTTCCGCCATAAACTTTTGGATCAATGAACCTCACAGAATTATCCGCCATCAAAGTAAGTCTAAGATTTTTAGATTTATACGGTACCAAAGTACCTTCTTTTGCGAAAATTATGGTCAAGAAGATTAATCCTAGTATCATTATGTTTGATTTAATTTTTTCTTTTATATTTGGTTGTTTCATTTTAATCATGTTTTATAATTGTTTCATTCATTGTGATTCAAGTTTGTAAAAAATAGTCAATTATAATTTTACCTATGAAACAAGTAATAAAATATATTTTACATTAAGTAATGTATATACTTAAGAATGTATTTTACATTATATAGTCATATGTTTGCATTTAAAACATAATTTATTAATTCAACAGTCTCATATTTTTTAAAAAATTTTTTCACCCCACAAAAATTAATAAGGGCAAACAAGATAGCGGAGCAAAATACATCAAGATTCAAGTTATAGGAGGAGAACTTCCTGGTCCAGTTTTAGCACAAAGAGCTGGTTCTTTCGGTATTCAGATTAAAAAAGTTGGAGAAGATATTAAGAATGCTACAGCTGAATTCAAAGGACTTAAAATTGTTGTTGAACTTGCAATCGAGGCTGGTAAGGTAGGGATTGAATTACACCCATCCACTTCCGTTCTTCTCATAAAAGCCCTTAAAGAGGTCCCAAGAGACAGAAAGAAGGTTAAGAACATTAAACATGATGGAGATTTATCACTTTCTGATGTCATAGAAGTTGCTAGGAAGATTAGATTTAAGAGTTTTAGTAAACAATTATCTGGTACAGTTAAGGAGGTCCTTGGTACTTGTTATTCTATTGGATGTACTGTTGAGGGTAAGACCCCTAAAGAAGTTACTCAAGCAATCAATTCGGGCGAAATTAGAATACCAGTTGAATAAATTAATTTTATTTAAATTATTTTTTTGTTTATGCTTAGGGATAGCCTTTTTTTTCTTTTTGTTTTTATTTTATTCTAATCAAAATGGAAAGTGTCATATTTAAATCAAGTGATCAACTAAATTCAAAACTACCGATAATTTATAATAATAGTTAAAATTTAAATAAAACATTTTAATATCCTTTAATATTAATATTTAAACCAAATTATAAATGATTTATGAATTTTTCGAACGATCACATTCTAATATTTGATGTATTATTTCTTGATGAAACACAGAATCGACAAATAATAACTGTAGGCTTCACCAGAAACAAACCGAAACAATTGTTGTAGAAGCAATACTGATTGGTTTCTCTCGTATAAACAAAGTATATCAGAAAAATAATTTCTTATTTACAAACCCTTCAAAATGTCTAAAGATATGGAAAATACAAGTAATCAGGATAATGAAAGTTGGAATGATCAAAACAAAAAAAGAGTGGCAAGAGAAGATGTTGTAGGAGATTTTAATTCTGACGGGATGTCTAAACAATACTTTGTTCCACCTCCACAACAAGCACATATCAGTATTCCAAAACCTCAGGAATATGTTGATTCTAATTTAGGAGGGCAACAACAATCGATGACTATGAGTAAAAGTGCAGTACCCGAAGATGCTGAAGTTAGTGATGCCATGGTATTTTTAAATAAGATCAAAGAAGAATACTGCAATGAAATGTTAATTTACGATAATTTTTTAGAAACAATGAGAGATTTTAAATTTGGAAAAATTGATGCGGATGAGGTTTGTAAAGCAGTAAGACTTTTATTTAAAGACAAACCGCATCTTATTGAAACGTTTAATGAATATTTACCAAATCATTTAAAATTTACTGGTGAACCAAGAAGTAATGATAATTCAGGAGGTAGGCCTTTTGAAAGGGTCATACACCATCAACAACCTCCTCAATTTAGGAGAAATGTGTATAATACGAATCAAAAAATGATGCATGGTGGTCATATTCCTCATCCTATGATGCATAAGATTGGGCCACCACCACCACATATTCATCAACCGCATCTTCCGGGCTCTATACCTCCAGGAATGGTGCCCAATTTTGTACCTCAACAGAATTTAAAGCCTCAACATATGCAATCTCCTATAAGGCATCCACCTCAAGGACCACAAAAGCCACAATTTAATTATCAAGCTCATCCACCAAATCCACAACACGATGAAGTTGAAAGACTTAAGAGAAAACAAGCTAATAATTATATTCAAAAAGTTAAAAAAAGATACGCTAATCATCCTAGTGTTTATAAAACTTTTGTTGAACTACTCCAAAATTATCAAACTACTGCTGATTTTGAGAAGATTCATGCTTCGATTAAAGGTCTTTTGTGGGAAAATCCTGATTTAATTATTGAATTTGAAAAAGATTTTGCATCTCCTAGTGCAGTAAAAAGTGATGTTGATACGAGTTTTTATAAAAAAATTTCTGAAGTTTTAGTTGATAAAGATACTTTAAATGATTTCTTTAGGTGTTTAAATTACTATAATCAACATTTAATAAGTCAAAAGGATTTTTTATTAATGGTTGAGCCTTTACTTAAAAGTACTGAATTAATTAATTCATTTAAAAAATATATTAAATATAATGAAAGTCCTGATGAATTAGAATCTAAAAACCAAGAGAAATGTAAAAAAATTGGCAGTTATAAAATCTTAAATCAAGAAATTGTAAATGAATATCAAGACCCAATAGCTAGAGAAGTAATTAATACATGTTGTGTAAATTGTCCTACTTTTGAATCAGAAGATGCTAATTTTGTGTTTATTAAGAGAAATCATTATGAAGATTCACTTTTTAAAGTTGAAGAAGAGAGATACGATGCTAGTTTAATAATTGAAAGAATTGATTTTTTAATAATGTCTTTAGAAATTGTTTATTCATCACTTACAGAATCTGAATTAAACATTAGGGATTTAGGAATGTCACCTGGGATTATTAAAGAAGTTTTTCGGTCTATTTACGATGAATCATCTTCTGAAGTTTTAGAAGGAATATTAACAAATCCTAAGACAGCTATTCCTATTGTGATAAAACGACTTTATTCTGTTAATAGGCAATTTAGAGAAAAATTAAGAATTAAAAACAAGATTTGGAATGATTCAGTAGAAAGAGTTTATTTTAAAGCACTTGATACTTTTGGAGGTACTTTTAGATCTAATGATAAAGTGATTGTTAGTCCTAAAAATTTAGGAATGGAATGTGAGACAGGTATTAAAGTTGATATTTCGGATGCAGAGTGTATGAAAGATTTAATTATGTTATTTAATGCGTATATTAAAACCAATCAGAATGATAATAAAAAAGCAAATGTACCAGGATTATTTGAGGCAGTTGATTTAATTTTTGAAATAATTACTAAACAAGATTTAGAATTTGCAACTAATTTTGATGTTTTCTGCATTTTTAGACTTCTAACTCACATCTACGAGAGACTTAAAGAAATGAAAGACCTTAAGCTTCCACCTTTAGAATCTTCAAAATTGGCTGTTGAACTTAATTTAACCGAAGAATTTAAATACGAAAACAGATATGAAGAATTGAAAAATTTTATTCGTGACTTTTTAGAGAAAAATATTGATAGCCCGACTTTTGAAGAAAAGGTCCGAATCATGTCTAATTGTAAAGGATACAAACTGTTCGGGATTCGTAAAATGTTTTCAAAAATAGAAAAGTTGATAATTGGAGTCGTAGAAGATCAAGATGCTATAACTTCTTTAGAAAAACAAACAATTGATTTTGAAATAAGTGAAGGTTGTGTTTTAAAATTTAAAGACGGAACATTCGAAGTTTCTAATTCTGAACGTGTATCTTCTGATATCGACACTTCTAAAGTTTTTCTCAGTAAAAATATAAAACAAGAATCTTTTTGTGGAGCAATGATAAACGATTTGAAATTTGGAACAAAAGAAGGGAGTGAAGAGATTAAGCCTCTTGAGAATAGTGAACTTTTCTATCTTTCTGTGGACTCTACTATACTAAAAAAAGAATAAATCGTGTTATTATACAAAAATGTTGTAAAGTTTATATTTACGACCATAGGTATTAAATAGTACTAAAGGTGTATTAAAAGATTTATTGTCACCGCGGTGATCAAGGTGAAACATCTGATCCGTGATCCGAAACTAGTATTTAATATGAGTGACTGTAAGTAGTTAGTAGTTGACATTTGATGACAGCCGTTGTCCACAATACTAAATTTAAAAAATTGTTCTTACTATGCGCAAGTAACGCGTCCTACTCAATATTTTAAAATTTAATTTATTTTTAATAAAGTCAAAACAGGAGCGAAAAGTGAACATTATAATCTATTTTATAAAAACCTGTTTTATTTAAAAAGCAAAGGCAATATAAATATCTAGTATGCATTGATCTTTTGTTTTGTAATAATTTTTTTTACACGGCCCTTTAATAAAAAGGGTTGCCTCTGTTTAAATGTAATCCTTTTTACGCTGTTAATAAAAGTTTTTTATCTCTATTTTCCAATCATAATCTATAACCCCAATGAAATTTTTTTATTTATCTTGCAACATAACAGCCATAACTTTTTTGTATCAAATTTGTTGTGCTATTATCGACGTTGGTACCAATACAGACCAATCTACTATTATTTTAGACCAAAAAGGTGCTGAAATTATTAAAAAATTCTTTAAGACAAATGATTTTTGCAATTTTTTTAATTTAATGGAAGAAGTTAATGGGATGATCAAGGAAATAGAAACTAATATAAATATTGAACAATCCTTGAATCATGAACTTTTAAAAAACTTAAAATCTCTGATGGACAACGCCTCGATCATACAATCATTATCCAATCGAAATGCAATCCTTTTTCATAATAATAGGTCTATTCAATTATTTAACAAGTTTATTCCTTTACATAAAAAGAAAAAAGATAAAGAACGAACAATGATTTTTTCTTTTTTAATCGAGAAGTTCGTTTTTAAATTAAAAGATTTAAATAAGTCTTTGATCAAATTACAAAAAAAACGTCATTTAAATTTACCCAGATTTAGATCATTAAAAGAAAATTTAAATAGTCTCAAAGAAAAAAGTGGTAAAATAAAATACAATTATGATATGTATGCGACTTTATTAGGTGATAATGTCGATTTTTACAATAAAATGAGAGAAATGTTGATAAAGCTGTTTAATATGTTTAATCAAACAAAAAAAGATATTCCTAAATTAGAAAAACAACTTCTAAAAAAAGATACGTTTTACTACGGAGTTCTTGTCATTGGTAATTTTGGAAGGTTATATGATTGTTATAAAAACGATAACAAGTATTTAAATCGTATTTTAATACATTTAAAAGATGTTTGGGACATAACAGAAAACTTGAAAATTCTTTATGAAAAAAGCAGTGTAATTGATCAATGAAAAAAAAACTAGAAGACACACACGATTTTAAAAACCTTTTAACAATAACCTTACAACTATCTCAAACATTTGACTAAATATTTAAGAATAATTTTCTCAAACATCATCTGATCGTAGAAAAATGCTTAAGTATTTTAAAAGTTACTTAGCAGATGAATAATTTTTTTTTGTTTGACATAATCAAAAAAATTAAAAACGTGCAAATTTACGGTATAAATTTATTAAAACGTAATATTAAAACTTTAATATAAAATTTTTGTTGATATAAGTTCGAAAAAAACTACAATTGAGTTAGAAAGTTACATATAATCAAGTACGAATTAATACCGTAAAAGAACTTAAAGGCATCTTTTAAAATAAGCCTGTAAAGTAATATTTGATTTGGCTTTTTAAAAAAACTTAATGATTGACGTTTACATCGATAACACGCACTAATCAATGATACAAAGTACACATTATGCTTTAATTTGTATCTACAATTCACAAACAACTTGATAATATTATTTACTCGAGTTAAAAACATAAAAGTGACGACTCTTTTGTAATTTGTTCTAGAACGATGCGCACACATACATTTTTTATTTTGCTATTAACACAAAAAATAATCCCAAAAGCCTAATTCGTCTTTTTTTTTGTGTCCACATTATAATGTTTTACATTTAAGCCTTTTACACCTGCTCCTTAGATGCACTTCTAAATCTCTAACCAAATTTATTTTTTATTTGTTTTTTACATCATCTCATTTTTTTTGTTTAAATTTTTTATTTTAAAAGAAGGGTGTTCTGCGCAGGTGGTCTTCTATCGATGATGTATAACGGAGGTAGAGCAAATGCTAGATAAGA